>KL256578.1:0-69758 GCA_000699545.1 Podiceps cristatus | reverse complement strand
CCTGCTGATCCTGCAGGAATCCCAATTTCCCAAATCCTCCTGATTTCCTGCAGATAAATCTTCTCCCGTTACTACGCAGGCAGGGGGAGTGCAGCAGCCCGGGGTCCCCTCTGCCGAGACGCTCACACACATCCCGGCATCTCCCTTACTGCCTTACTTTGGGACTGCCAGCCACATCTTGTCTTCCTCCAGAACTAGCCATCATCTGACAGGATCGAGGTGGAGGTTGGAAGTAAAAAAATATTTCAAAGGGTAAAATGCCTCAGTTGAAACTTGCTTAGTTTTACATTCTCTGCCATCCACTTGGTCACTTAACCCGGGAAGAGGGTACAGATGTTTCAAAGGCTGGTGCATGTGCTCTCTTTTCAGAAGCATCTATGCTCTCTTTTATTGGCAGGTGAGAAGTTTCCCTAAGCAGGATGAATGTAAACCATCTCCAGTCCCAAATCCTTGTAACCATGTCAGCAAAGCTATTCAGGTCTGCTGGAGGCTGGATTTATCAGCACAGACACCCAGACAATTACACAGCCTACAGTCTTGAGCCAGACTGAGCCCAGTCAGCCCAAAACATAGCCCAAACAAGTTTGCATCTGGCTACAAAAGATTCAGTAAGACATGCCCATGACTACTGGCATCAGCTCAAAATGCGTCTTTGGTTTAGAAAGCATCAGTGCCAGAAGACGGATCGGGGATGCTGAACATCAAGAGCAGAGCTGTTCGCACAGCGGCTGTGCACGTTAACAAATCCTTACAGTACACCTTGGCAGCGACACTGAGGTTGGCATTTCTGCCCCCTCTTCACAAGCACAGATATTGCAGCAGGACTGAAGTAAGCAGCTCCTGGAGCCTCACACAAGCAGCCCACAAGACCATGAAAGGAACTGTATTACAAGTGGCTTTGCGCTCAGGGACTGCTGGTCCCACTTGCTGGGCTCAGACACCCTGCCAAGAAGAGACAAGGCTTTGAAACCTAAAAGCATGTCCCACGCCCCCACACTGACTGCCTTTCCATCATCTGTGGGGTTTCAAGTGCTTTAAAAACAGCAAGTTTGGCCTGATGGGGATCAAACCACAGAAAGAGTTGGGTCATCTGCTGTCACAGCATATTCTGTGGTTGAGTTAACCCAAATCTACTGCATCCCTTTCCCCTGCCTGAACCACAAAAAACCTGTTTTTACCCTTTAAGGTGGCCTTCTGGCTGTGCTTGCTGCCCCATCAAGCTTGCGGTCTTACTCTCTCATGGCTACCGCTCCCACCAGCACAAAAGGCTCTGGCCACTCCAAACCTCTGCCAGGTTGTGAGATGGATGGAGCTGGTTTTAAAATGTATTTTGAATTGAAACAGTGTAAGAAGCTAACAACAATCATTCTGCTGAATGTAGCAGCCTACATTACAAAGGACCTCAGCACAGCTGATTTACAAAAAAAGTACCCAAAACAATAAATGTTTTTATATTTCAACATATATAAAAATACAATACACCTTATATATATCTCTTCTGAATCTCAGCCTCTGAAGAACTTTTGCAATTAGATCTCATTTGAAAACCTGTATAAATCCTCCCTTACTAACTGTATATTTTAAGTATGTGAACCTTAGAAATATCCAGTCCAGACATGCATTAGGTAGACCACCACACACCCTCCAGCAGTGCCTTTGTATTTCTTTTGTGCCTTCTGTGCAATGAGCTTTTGCTTTCACATCATACCTCGCAACTTCTCAGTCAATAACATAAGCAACTTTCCAATTATTACAATCAAGGTGCCTCTCAGAGCTTCACCTGGTTGCAACTCGATCAAGCCCATGAGTCCTTACACAGGACACAATTTTGGCAACACACGGCTTCTTAAACTCACAAAGTGACAAGAAAATCCGAGGCTGGAAGCTGAAACTAAACAAAGTGCGGAAGTATTTAGCATTGAAGGTGATAAAGCACTGGAACAATTTAACAAGGTGAATCTTCCATCACTGGAAAATTTTAAGCCAAGAGGGGATGTTTTCTATATTCAATGCTGCACTTCAAGCAGGAGTCAATTGAGGGCAGTGCTGTGACTTGGTCTCTGCAGGAGGTCAGCCTGAGAAGATCACAAGAGCCTCTCTGACCCCATAACCCAGGAATTAATGCCTGGGAGGAGTTTCTTGTAAAATCTGTCAAATGACTGCCCTTTAAATCCCTACCTACAGCTCCTCTGCTATGAAGCCATAATGTAGAATCAATCAATTAAAGAGCAGGGAAGATGGAAAAGGGAAAAAACCAAGAAGCTACTGAATAACAGAAACCAAGGCATAGTGTAAAGATGAGGTTTGAGCATTGCCCCTGCACCAGGCTGAGTAGGACCTATTCTGGGCTCCTGGAGATCATGGGAGTTTTGCTATTATTGACTTCACTGGTACTCGCTTTGTGTCCTCTGCAGGTAAGTAGAGGACATGGGTTTGCATTCTGCAGGGCTGCGAAGCCTGTGTCATTCCCGAACACCGAACAGTCCCACTACACAGCCAACCTAGGTCCAACGCTGTTATTCTTTCATTTTAACCGCCCAACCAAGCTGCCTTTGTGATTATAACTCTAGACCAAATGAGGCTTCGTATGAACAAAAGGAAAAAGAAAAAGGAAAAACACAAAGCTGCCTTTCTGTGATTCCATAGAATTCTAAGTAATCCATAATTACTGCTGCTCAAAATCAGAGAAAATAACCTCCATCAGCAGATCTGGGTTTGTCAATGCATGTCAAAAAGTTAGCAGGGGATTGTACAAGGAATGAAAACTAGACAGCACAAATCCTCAGAAAACCACCAGAGGGTAGCAGAACATTTGAGAGAGCAGCGAGCAGAAGCCCAGGCAAAGCAGCCGGATCTGTACTTGCATCTCCCTCACTTTCTGGTTGCTATTTCAGTTCTTCAGGAAAGTCACATTTTCTTATTCATCACTATCCATTCCTTTTTCAAAGTGTTGCCTTGATTTCTTTGCAGATGAGAAGAAAAATTTATATTTCACAATATTGCTGCCCTGCTCCTTGGGAAGAAGTTTGTTGCTCCCTAATTTTCTTGATAGTGTCTGCATCCATCCCCAGGCCAACTCTCCCCTGCAGCAGTGGGCAGCATGCGGTGCCATACGGGGTGGCACAACGGTACAATGGTAGGGTACCGCACCCGGGGCAAGGGGGGGAGCAGGGGAAGAGGGGCAGGAGGGCAAATAGTGGTTTCCACTGGTTTGGGGAAACCAGCAGTATCAGTAGCTCCCTACATTTAGGAATATCCCAACAGTCTTGCTTATGCAACATTCAAATAACAACCAGCCTGAACTGTTGATGTCCAGTCCTGAGGTTCTGATTTTCTAAAAGCTGTGAAAAGTACAGGAGAGGGAGACACAACATTTTTGTAATGTTTTCCCCACCTCTCCAAAAGTCTCCGTCCTCCACCTTGCAGATTCCCACCCCAGTTACGTGGAAAGCCTTCAGCTCTGCAAGCACCTTAAGCAGCCAACGAACCTACCCCATCCTGACCTCCCTCACGTGCTTTCTGCTGAGTGCTAGGAAGACTTGCAGTAACTTTTTTTTTTTTTTACTTATTTTGAAAGTTCCTGTATGTGAAATTCTCATCAGGATTATTCAAAGTCAGGATACAGTGAGTTCTGTTGCCCTGTTTGAAGATAGTATGGAGCAAAAAGATCAGAGTAGAGAAAAAGGAAAGGGAAAAAAAAATGTCTGGCTTTTAAATAGCTAACTTTTTCATGCACAGTCTGCAGGAACCAAAAATAGCTCCTGAATATTTCAGCAAATCGTTCCCAGTAATTAAAATTGTGATGTGTTTGCTGTCAATCCCAAATGCAGTGAAAGCCATCAGATATATTATTCACTACAAATTATTCATCCAGCTGCATTTGCAAAGTTGAATATTTCCGTTCACTTAGACCTAAGTTCAAAGAAACCCTCAACTGCCTAAATCAGAAATTCTTTCATATCTGCCCGTTGCTAAAAAATAAGTCAAACTAACCTTCCCTTGTCTATCCTATTTAATACAGTTATATCTCACCTAGTAGGTTAATGCTGTAGTGCAGCTGACACTTTACACCGGTTGTCAAGTTATATCTTTTCAGCACAGCTGCTTTCAGTGCCTGTAACAGACAGATGGAAGTTATTAAATACGTTTTCCGCAATCTGTACCCCAAATTGGAGCATTGCCCCACCCAGGTGCTGTGCCACCCCTGAGGATCAGCCCTTTGCCACTTTGTCAGGAAGCAAGAGGAGGGGCTCTTGCAGACCTCTGGTTCTAGGGAAAAGCTTCTGCCCTTGTAGAGAACTTGATTACCGGTCCTGACCCATCAAGAGCAGAGAGACAAGCAACCTAAAGCAGACACCAAAGCTAAAGACAGCAGAAACACCACCTTCTTGTAGCACTATGAAAAATCTCAAGCATCATCTAAATCCAGCCCAGCAGCTCGCTCCTCCATTGTGTCTTCAGCATGAGTTACAACCATGAAGCAGCACACGCTCAGCGCAAAAGCACACTCTGGGCAAGATCCATTTACATACCTTTTTAAAGAAAGTATGTAATATATAAGGCTGTTTTCATTTTCTTGTAGCTGAGGTCAGGACACCTCAAGGGGACAACATACTTTGGAAACACTGAGCATCCCTGATAGGATAATGAGGACATGGGCATCTCAGTTTGGGATTTCTCCCCCTGCTCTCCCCAATATGACTGGATGTTTAATATAAATTAATCTGTTATTACAAACCATTCAACCAAGTTCTACTTGACCTTCAGTCTGAGATATTCTGGGACAGTGAGCTAAACCAGACCCTTTCAATTTAACTGTTTGGTGTGCACATTTCCAACTGCGAAAATAATTCCTTTTCTTCATTTTTGCCCCAGTAATCTTTGTGCGTTCCAAAATGTGCAACAAAGCTGTTGACAGTACTAAACATAAGAAATACTTGGCAAAACAAGCTGCAGGACCTGTCTAAAAAAGGAGGGCTGCATTTCATTGCTATACATTTGCGTGACAGGCACACTCCATTGATCTCACTGCCAGCATTCTTGTCACTGGCACTGCCCCTTCGGTGGGAAGCTACAACCTGTTTAATTTTTGCTACACCAAATTAAGTACACCTACACAAGGTAACTCTCTCCCTTCTCTAACTTGCAAAAAGCACAAACAAAAACTTTGCTTTTTCTGAAAGATAGGCAAAGAGTATGATGGGCAGCCCCAAAGTCTTCTCCTGGCGACTGTCTTGTCACGGCACCATCTGTAGCACTTCTGCCAATACATCTTAACTTGAGGAGTTCAACCCATGTCTTAACCTTCTACTTTCCAGCCCACGGGGAGCACAATTAAAGTTATTGTGTGAATACAGATGGCAGATCTATGCAACTTCTGTGAAGAATGTCACGATTTTCAAGACCTGAGAGCCTGGGATGTCCGAGCTAGGGGAATTGCAGATACTAATTTGCATCTCCAGTAGGTGCAATTTGGACTTTGGTTTGGTGAGGGGAAAAGAGGATGGAGACAGCTGCTACCAGCTAACCAAAGTGTAAGGCTCCATGTGCCATTCTCAGCTCCTTGTCCATCCTCTTTGCAGTTCAGGTGTTTATTGTTGCGGTTCAGTTTCCGTGGACTCTGGGAGCTCCTGACTGGTAACACACCTGCAACAAGGAAGCTGCACATCACCAATTTTTACAGCTGCTTACAGAGTGGCTTAGGAGGGTCCAACTTCTCTTTGTGATCAAGAGGACTAGTATTGAAAATTATGTCACCGTAAAAACTGGAGGATCACTAACATCCCCTTTGGAAAAGACTGTGGCGATACGGGGAAACATCACATTGAAGTTACAGTTCCCTATCAAGCACTTCTCCTTGGTGATGTGTCACACTGTCATTCCTGAATGTCACCTTGATGGAGAAAGCGACTTTTCAGCAGAAAGAGTCAGCTTGGAGCAACAGAACCCACCTCCTTCAGAAACACACCCACAGAGGTGTGCAAGTCCAGGACAATACGTCACATCAGACCATAATTAAAACTTCTGAGTAGTTGCAGCTCTTCATTGACAGTCTTCTATGTAACGATTGAAAGCAATTAAAGTAATGACCTTCCCCACGCTGACATGTCTGCACAAACATAGAATTACAACAGTTATGAAACGGAGCCTGACAGACGTTTAGCTCAGGGAATAAGAAACCTAGTCAGGAGGTCCAGGGCCCTTTTCCAGCCTTGCTGCTACTGACTTCTGCAGGACATCATGTCAAGCCCTGAAGGCAGGGAGAGAGGCCAGAAGGTGCTTGTACGTTAATAAGTCCTTCTTGCCCTTCTCTTGGCAAAACACTCCCTTTCCATAGAGGATCAAGAGCGTGTTGCTGCACAACTGACTGGCAATTTTATAGCTCAAGCTTGGACATACTGGCTTTCTAGGGGCACAGAGGGTTAAGACTACCCTTTGCTGGGGATATTCACCATGTCCTAATAAACACAGTTGGCTGTAGCTTCTCACTCAAGATACATCTACTCTACGAGCCTGTTTTTTCCTAAATCATTTTAGTTCTTGCACAAAGTGGAAAAATCAATAATAGGCAAATACAGATAAGGCAGATCAAATCAACAGAAAGAGAGGAGTTATGACGAAGTTTACATAGACAGAAGAGGCACAGAAGTGCTGTGGGAAGACAAGGGCATTCATTTTCAGATCTGAATAAGTGAGAACTATAAGAAATCTGGACCAAAGGCTAATAAAAGCAAAAGCTTGCTAACAGTGGCTAGATCGCACATGTTCACATGGAGCCTGCCTGGGTGGTTCAGACTGCAAGATTTTAGACAGAGGGAGTTTAGAAGCAGCCTTAGTCTAGAAAAAATGACTGTGATAAAACACACGGCACTGCCTGGACAATGTATTGTATCTTCCCCATTCAGCCCTTAGACCCCATCCTGGAAACTGTGACTCACAGAACTAAAGCTTAAGATGAAACAGTTCAGCCCACACAAGCTAGCAGGCATGGACAAGGCCTGAGGGCCAGAGCCTGTAAAACTTCTGAGATTTCATCATAACAAAAGTTATCCTACCAGGAAAAAAAAAAAATAAATCAAAACCCACAATACAACACATGCAATAGGACAGCCCATTCAATTTTTTTGTTCTTTGCACCTTTGCATCACTGTACTAATAGATTCTCCAAGTAAAACTTTTACCACCAGCTTTATATCTCACTCCAGGTTTAGATTCAGTTTTGACTTATGTTGTTACAGACTCCATTTCAACCAAATTTATGGTTCAAGATAAAACAGAACTATGTGGTTTCAATGAGTTTTCACTTCATTGGACATTTGGCCCCAGAGAGCTATCCAGGAGAGACAGGGGTTTCCTCACCTACTGACCAGAGTTACGGTACAGAGATTAGCTGGGAGTTGAGGCTGGAGAAGTGCTCTCCTCTCCTGAGAGGTGTTTTCCATTGCTCATGTTCACAGACACACACACATTTGCCTTGGGGACCACATGTGGTAACTTTGAGTGCATCAAGAGGGCTGGTTAGGGCCAAGCATGGCTTATAGACCTTTTAGGGGAGAGGTTGTGGCTAGAAAGCTGCCCAGCGGAAAAGGATGTTGGGTTTTGGTTGACAGCTGGCTGAACATGAGCCAGCAGTGTGCCCAGGTTCCCAAGAAGGCCAACAGCATCCTGGCTTGTATCAGCAATATCGTGGCCAGCCGGAGTAGGGCAGGGATCGTCCCCCCTGTACTCAGCACTGACAAGGCCGCACCTCGAGTGCCGTGTTCAGTTTTAGGCCCCTCACTGCAAGAGAGACATTGAGGTGCTGGAGTGCAGAGATGGGCAACGGAGCTGGGGGAGGGTCTGGAGCACAAGCGCTGTGAGGAGCGGGGCTGAGGGAACTGGGGGTGTTTAGCCCGGAGAAAAGGAGGCTGAGGGGACACCTTGCCATTCTCTACAATTACCTGAAGGGAGGTTGTAGAGAGGTGGGTGTGGGTCTCTTCTCCCAAGTAAGAAGCAATAGGGCAAGGGGAAATGGCTTCAAGTTGTGTCAGGGGAGATTTAGATCAGATATTGGGAAAAAGTTCTTCACTGAAACGGTTATCAGGCACTGGAACAGGCTGCCCAGGGAAGCTGTGGAGTCACCATCCCTGGAGGTATTTAAAAGATGTGTAGATGAGGCGCTTAGGGACATGGTTTAGTGATAGACTCGGCAGTGCTGGGTTAACAGTTGGACTTCATGATCTTAAAGGTCTTTTCCAACTTAAACAGTTCCACAATTCTATAAGCACAAAGCACTCTGTTTGCATGCCGTGGTGAGGTTTTATCCATTTGCTCCTGCCATTCCACTGCAGATGAACAACCACCGTCACCATTCCCACTTCTCCACTCAGTTTGGTCCCTCTGGCTTATATCACATCTGTGTAGATATTGCTGGTGGGCTTCCATGGGCACCAAGAATGTGCTCCCACCTACCCAGAGCTTCTAGATTTCTGCTTCATTCATTCAGTTGCTCTGTTTCCTCTTGTGGCCAAGAACCTTGTCAGGCATCACAAGTTACACTCTAAGTCTCAGGGCAGACCACATTAGGAAGCAAATTCAGAGGTACCCACACACAGAGAAGGGGAATCAATCACCTCAGGTATGTACCCAGTGCTACTTAAGGAGTCATAGGATATCCTACCTGCCCTGCAGGCTGTACTAGCTCTGCCTACATTGATGCTACATCTGCCTGCACTAACATGGATATCTTGGGCTTCTTGGACTGAAATGACACCAGGAACCAGTGCTTAGTAACTGAACCTCACCCATAAAGCCCTTCTGGACAGTTCTGTTTTCACCTTGAGTCAGACAGCACACAGCTTAAGTGGTTTGGCCAGCACTGCCAGCAAATGCTTCTGCTCCTGCTAAAAGCCTTGTGTCAGGCTGAACAGTAAATTATTGTATCCGTTCTCAGCCCAGCTGCGAACATCTTTAAGAGCATCACCTCAGAAATGTATCGCCCATTCTCTGCCCCATCCATTCCAACACCTTCCCTGAAATGAGCCAGAGACATGCTAGATGAGATGATGTGGAATAATGACTGCCAGATACTCCTCGAGACTCGGCACTTGCCCTAAAACACTGCAGTTCTCCCTCAGTTGTTCTGTATGCACAAAAATAGCAACACTGATAGGGACCTTGCAATGCCCAAAATACCATTTCTTGGAGAAGCATCTCCTTTCCGAAATCATTAATAGTCCAGCATTTCTGACATGGTCTGGCTGGTAGCCACATAGAGAAGAACACAGCCCGTATCTCCAGGCTGGAGCTCCAGGATGCCTGTCTGGGGCTACACAAGCTGGGAAATAAGGATGTGTGCCCAGTCTGTACTCTACCATACCTCTGGGCAAGTGCAGGTTGAATATTTTTAACTCTGCCAACAACTTGTTTCATTATGACATTCTCTAGAAAAAATGCCATTGTGCCTGTTTGGGTTCCCCCACCAGTTTTGAAGTACAGTAGTTTGGCTGACTGGGGAAAATAGTTCACATTTCCTACTCAGAAAAACTATGTGGGAAGAGCATTTGCAGAGCATGTGGCATAACAGGAAGGGATTGTCAGATTACCTGGAGAACTGATACTTGCTTCCACTAAAGCTCTATTTTGGTTCAAAGCCCTACTTGCATATTCTCAGAGAGGCGATAATACAGATTTTCTAATGGTATTTCAAATTAATTGCTGCATAAGAAATGGAGTGTCCTCAAAATGTGATATCTATAAGCTTCTGATTCTCACATTTGCCATTCGGGGATATTAGGTATGAATGTATTTTTAATGAAGATATAGAACATAAGGAAAAAATACAATTCACAATTCTATGTACCAAGTTTAATGTGCAATAACTCCAGGTTCCACAATAAAATCATGCTGCGAGTGTGCTTTCAGCACCAGCCCTCAGTACATTGACAAGATGTAGTGGAGAAGCCACAGGCTGACACAGATTACACCCAAAGAGTTCTTCTAATGCATTAAAGCCTTTTTGTCATAAATTGATCGATATCCCTGGCATATCTCATCACAGATGTGCTGAGAGTTCACAGATTCTTCTTTTTCTAGTTAATTTTAATATAACTTTCTAACTGGTAAAAAGTGTGATATAAAGCTTTGTAAATGAAGATTTTAAAGAGAAAGTGGGGCAAAAGACCTCAATCCAAAAATTGAGGATAAAACACACTGGCTACATCCATACAGCTTAACAGAGTCTCAGACACAGTCAAAAGGCTCTGCGTCATTTAAAATCTGAATTACTTCAACCTCCGACCACCCAAGACTACTGAGCCAGGCTGGCACACTGCATGGTGGGCACAAAAGTGACCCAGAGCATCTATGGAAAAGCACCTCCTGGATGCTCTGCGTTCACAGGAAAGTCAGTCCCAGACCCCACACCTATGAGAATAAGTTGTGCCAAAAGTCCCTCCACACCTCCCACCACCCCTTCTCCTCAAGTCCCAGTTTTACTTCACAAGGTTTCCCAGAACATTATCTTTTCCAGTATCTGCTTGTACTAGCAACAGCTTTCTTATGTTTTCTCATTCAAGATTGAACTTGGAAGAACAAAAGCTAATCCTCTGTAATGCCTCATCTTCATGAACAGACTCAATGTCTCAATAAAAAACCACAGGCTTTTATTCATTGCCCTCTACCTACCTAAAAATGTGCAGAGAATAACCACAGAAATAAGGAGTTTGCCACCTTCAAAACCTTCCTGAGTGCCTTCCAGAGATGTAGCACACTCCCTTACACCCATATACCATCAGTAGTCTTCAAAACACAGTATGAATTATTTGGCACATGAGACAATGAGAATGGCATCTTCAGAAATAGATGCTCAAAGTGATTAGGAAAGCTGATAGAGTATGACAGCCACAGAGACTTTCTTTCTACTTCTCAGCAGAGACAGAATGAATTGACTTGTCTTACTATAGTACCACAGTCAGTCCACCATCAGTACCACAATGTTACACCTAGAACTGGTTTTTATGCTCTTAATGCTGCATGCTTTGCATATAGCGAATGTAGAAATAACACCATGAAAAGAGTTAATAATTTTATGGCCCTAACTCAACCTTTTTTTTTTTTTCCCCTTCAGCAGACATAAGCATGCAAAGTGGGATCCCAATTTAACCAAGAACCAACCTTGGCATCAAACTGGTGCTGATACAACCATATGGTTAGAAAGATTATTCTCTCCCTCTGCTAGCTACCACCTCATGTCTTGCAAATGTGTCTTATGACCATTATCAGCATCAATTATAAAAGGCATTTGCCTTCAATGACAGAGAACTGGAATGGGTATGAGATGCAGGGAAGGTACCAGGCAGCCCATGCTTACTGCAGCTCCCACCAGCTCGCCGATGAGAGGGCACCAGCACAGTTTAAAGGAGCTACTTATGCAAGTCTGCTGCTGGCAATGAGGTGCGGGGTGGAGAGGTGTGACTGAGCTGCGAGAGAAGGGGGCGGGGATGGAGTATTCGGGAGCAGCAGGGGGAAAGTGAGGGGGGATTCAGATACAGAGAAAGTGTGGGGTTGTGGATGCAGAGACACCGCAGACGCTTTGCTGACCTGCTTCAGCGGCCGCTCCCCAGTCCCGCCTGCCCCACACAGCCGAGGGCTTCCTTGAAGCCAAACCTGCCCAGGTGTCTATAGCACAGAGGTAACCGTCAGTGCAGGCGCACAGATGTTAGTGCCTCATGCTCACACAAGTGCCACTGGGATGCTTCCAGGTACAAAAGCATCTCCAATGCCGAATGGCCACGTCTGCACAGCACCCTGCCAGGCTATAGCCCTGCTGTTCCGCAGAGCCAGCCCAGCCACTGCACCTGAGGCACGGCTGCCCCGCGAGCCGCATAAAGTTATCACAGATAATCCAGGTAGATGAAGTTTCATTTCAGAAAGAGAAAATAAGTGAAGCCATTGCAAATATGACATTGAATGAGGCCCACAGACAACTGTTAACGCCCCAAAATGTCAAGTGCCCTGTCCCACACACCCATATTTAGCTAGCATATTCATCACTTTACATAAACACTTAAACATCTGAAAAAAACCAAGCAAGTTACTACTCCTATGGGAAGCTCTTCCAGAATTTTGCCCTTTTCCTCATCACAAACTTTTTTCTAACTTCAAGCCTGAATTTATTCATGTAATCCCAATACCAGCACAATACCAGGCCCTATACCTCCTGCCTAAACATGTGAAGGCTTGTAAATAATTTACAAGAGACATAAATATGCTGCCATCTGGACTCAAAGGAACTGCTCTACAGCACACACGTACGTGTTGCTACGTCTGAGGAAGGGAGAGGGTATGGTGGAGGCAGCTGTCAGGTCACACTGGGTAGCTGTTGCTACGTGATGGCTCTTTGGTGACTTCAGTAGATTAAATCAAATATATCAAGTTTATGTTACCTAAGCAGTGGGTGCTAACAGGAATCGCCACAGACAGGCACAGCAGAGGACAAGCAGCAGCAGGCAGGTTAAAGAAAGGTCTCATCCCAAGAGATAGACCAGACACGCTGCACATCACTCGCTCTCAGTCGTGTGTTACAGTGGTGAGACACAAGGCGCTGGGACTGCCAATCCACACTTCACAGCCAAGACTAGCCTGGGCTGGAGAAAGTGAGATTGTTCTCCCTTTGTATTTTGGGCTCCGCAAAGCATGAAGGTTCACAGAAAGCGAAAGAGAAACCATGGTACCAGTAACTCCTTCCCACATTGCAGAATCTCATCCTCACCTCCCCTTTTAAAAACTGAAAATCAAAGCTACAGTCTAGAGAGCACCTGCCTTAATTTTCAAACACAGGGCAGAGAACTACCAGCAAGTTAGATAAAAAGCAATGGTGGTCTGAGTGGATGCCACAGGCTAAATTAATTGAGCCACAGATTACACAGACAACTACACAAGGCTAGATCTCATATCAGTAGATTGCACCACTTGAACGCCAATCTCTGAGTCTGGAGGGTGCGCGAATGGGGGTCTGTGATAACGATCTTGTGCAGAGCTCAGCAGGTCAAGGCCATGAGGGACCTGGAGTCCCAGGCCAGTTGTTCAGCCTCTGACATCTGCAACACAAAGTTAACATCACTCACATGGTAAGCTTTGTAACGTCTATGAACTTTACAGAATGGCAGTAACAACTCCTCCTTCAGTGCTTTTGTATTTGCAGAGACAGGCCTTTTCATCAATGGGAATCTTAAATTTTGATTTAAGTATCTGGCCTTGGCCAGATACTTCTGCACACAAAGCAAATAGGTACGAAACAAAACTACTTATATATCCTAAATGAGGCAACACCATCATGTGGTCAGTCACATCTACCACTTCCAAAGGAACACTGTGTTTTTGTCTTATATTTACAGAATTGGTGGAAGGTTTCCATCTGAAGTCTTTGTGTAGGCATTTTTTGCCACCTAGCTCCAATAATTTAACTTATTTTCAAACGACTTGCTACTTTGACAGGGAGCAGGAGTAACAGAAGCACATCATCCTCTGGAGACTTTCCCTCCAAACAGGTTTCAACAGCGACAAGAAAAATGGTGACTAAAGGCTACAAGACTACTTTTCCATGGGTACTGCCCAGCCCCTAGCACTTACGCCACGGCACTCCTAGACACCGTAGGACTGCAGCATCAACAGCAGGTAGAAGATTTAAGGGAGCACAAGTTTTGAGGCGTATCCCAGGAGGCCCAGAAATTGCTTTGCCATTTCACAATGCTAAGGAGAGTGAGGACAAAGGAAGGAAGATCTGACAGACCAAGGCAAACTTTGGTGCAAAGTGGGACAGACCACTAACTGCCATCACTAATTGCCATTCCCCAGGTGGGAGCTTGGGCAGCCCTTAGAAACATCATGAGTGGCTTAAATTGCTTTATTGATATTCACTCTCCATTCACCCTTGGTGACTTACACAAATAAGAGATTAGAAGAAGGAAAGAGCAATAGTGGGAGGGAAGAGAAGGGTAATTAGTGCTGTCAGGAGCGAGATGATCAGTAGGGTCCTAGTGACAAGGGAGAAGACAAAAGGAATGAAAGGGACTGACAGGCATTTAGTATTTCAAGCACAGAAAGGTTCTTGCAGCTAGGGATACAGAAGTGAGACTTGCTTATTATTACGACTATGACAAAGCAGAAAAAAGCCAGAACACATTGATTAAAGCAGCAGGCATCTCCCTTGGATGCCGAGACTCAGCAAGGGGCCGCAGCTTCCCAAGGAGGTAAGCATTTAGATTTCAGCTATTCTGAGACATGGACCATATGTTGGGGCCATCTGGAGGCTGCTTTATTTGATGGATGTCGGATGCCTCCAAAGGCACCAAGGAAGGGAGCTGAAATATTGGTAATTGATTGATGCTGAGGGCACTTAACTAAAGATGACCCCACTTTAAAATTCACACCTGCACTACAGGAGAAGCTCAGAAATAATCTTCTTGGTGGAGATAGCTTCTATGGCTTTCAACAAGCAGCAGCTTCTGATGAAGCATGCAGTCATCATTTAACTGACACTGCTGGTGAATTCAGGGGGGTGGCCTTAGCCAGCTGCCCACAGCTGACCAACTGGAGCATCCCATTCAGCACCAGACCTGAGCTGTCACTGCATCATCAGAAGATGTGTTGGGCCAGTGGATAAAGCCTACAACACAAAAGGCCCTCCATGCCTTCAGAGGCTTCCCTGCTCTTTCAGCACCTCTTGAGAAGGCTTTCCAGGATGAGCAGCTCTGCTGGGGCACCATGATAGTGCAGTGCAGAGAAGTGGAGGGGAGGACACCCACGCAGTGACTCCCAGCTGACAGCTGACAGCTCCGTAGACAGCTCATGAAGGACATATTTTCCTTTCAGCCGCAGAAGACAGGATGCCTAGGCCCTGGTAATGACATGTCAGCTAGAGGAGGGACAAGTAACTCCCCTCTCCAAGTCATAGCAAATCCCTGTTTTGCAGTTTAAAACAAACAACAACAAAAAAAAAAAACTCTTGAAGGCACGTGGTGTTTCTCTGTGTCTAAATATGTTTCATGTCTAGCAGACACGGGTGTTCAGATAGGAACCCACCTGTCCAATCATAACCAGGCCTTTGCCAAGACCTGTGCAGAAAATCATGTTTTGTCTCACACCGACAGCAGGTGGAAGAAAGCACAGAGAGTTCTGACTCTCACTGTGCAAGCAGAGAACGAGCTAAAGAGCCCAATAAACGCATCTCTAAGAACAGCTTTTAGAAAGCAGCCTGATAGACTACCTTGCACTTTGTCCCTGCCTGGAAAAACAACAGTAAACACTACTTCTTTCCCAGCATTCAACAACAGGCAGCTTGGGAAACCAACTGAATACATTCGATCATTACCCTCGGCATACAGAGATCTATCTCCATGACTCACATCCAAGGACAGAGTATAAAACACGCTGCCATCTTACAGCTCTTCCCAACCACCTCTCCCCCAGCTTGCAGCTGTTTTAAGAGTCCCTGGGGTTATGGTGGGTGCACTGAATTGCTGAATTATAGCCCTCAGGCCTTGGTGCTGCCGCCCCGCGTTGTGCTGTGCTTCTTAAGGATGCTTTCAGAGGAAACCAGCTGCGAGGCTGTCAGCACCCTCAGCACCACGGCCTGAGCCTCAGAGACCACATGCAGGCTTCACACACCGCTGGCCTGAGCTGCAAGATTTCTGATGCCAGATTTCTCTGGTGTGGCTATGGGGATTGGAAGCTGTCTGACAAGTCCCAATTTCTCTTGGCTGTTGCTGAACAGCAAGGCATGAGTCCTTTGTAAGGGCAAACTAAATCAAGTGACAGAGCTGTTAACGCTGGCTAAGAGTTGGCCCCTGCTTTGCAGTGTCGTAGAGGTATATATCTGGAAAGGACCTGAGGGCAGAAGGACTCTGTTGGGGGATTTTGCCACTTATGGCTTGCCTACAGAGGACCCCACCTAGTTGACTTCCACTGCACAGCCAGCTGTCTTGGAGGGATTTGGCTAAACACAGGTTACATCCCACTGGATATCTTCATCAGCAGGCAGCAAAATGATGCCCCCTTAACACATCTGGAGCTCAAAGCAGAACAGAGCACAGGCAAAGCAAGAGAGTCTTTCCAGCCCTCATCCCCACTCGGGCTGCAGCTTGTGCTTTGTATCATCAACTCAGACAAGGACTGAAATTTGGTAAAGTCAAGTGACAAGAAAGTACAGAGGAAGGGTTATAAATATGCATCAGAGTCTCAAGCTAGAGATCAAGGGCAATTTTATGAGAAAATCATTTTAGAAACAAAAAAAGTGGTGGTGAGGGTGTATGCGAATGTGTAAAGCTTCATAATGGCAAGCAAATGATCTTGTCCTTCCTCCTGGATATGAGGAACAGAGAGCACCATGACTGCAACCTGACACAGAAACTTTGCAGACTTAAAGCTTCCTTTGCCTTCTCCAAGTTACAAGCTTTTTGGGATGGAGGCTGTCTTTAGCATGCAATTGTTCACCTGGCACAACCTCAAAGGAACTTATTGCAGTTACTGACAAACTAGAGCAGTAATGCAGGTTTGGACATAGCTGCACGTCTCCATCAGGCAACCACAATCCTACACTGTGCGTGGAAACCAAGTATTCATCAAGAAGTGATCGCTTCAGGGATCCTCAGTGCTAGTACTTAGTAAATATTAACACACTGAAACCTGACCAAACTAGATACTTCAAAATAGGGACTTCTTAACCAGGTTCTGAAAAACTTCAAAGTAAAATGCATAGAAAGACTTTTTGTGGGATAATTTACTTGAACAGTATAAATTGACAGTAGTGCTTAGACCTCATCTAACAGAACAGAGAAACTTTCCACTTGCCAGAAATATTCCACTTGGTGACACCAGTTACCAAGAAACATATTGGATCCACAGAACTAAGCTAACGTTGCAGAAAAGAGCCACCCAGACCCCTGCAAAGCACAGGAGGGAATGCAGAGCAACAAGTGATGCTGCACTCATTTCCATGGTGCTGGGACCGCTAACTTTTCTAGCTCAGCATTATGAACTGTGGTGAGTCAGTGTCAGCTTTATCTTTGCAAGTAGATGTCCCATTTCTGTATACTTGAGAAACAACTAGCTTAGAGGAACACATGGGCTGGTTTTCCTAATTGGGAAAAAAAGGCACAAGGCAGAGCCCTGCTCAATTAGGAACTCTCCATACGCTGTATTTGTTCACTACAAGCACACATTAGCATCAAGGTGTAGTGCTCGCCTGGCTCAGTGAGTTCTTGACAGATTTGGGTCCTGGATTTCTTACAAATCCTCTCCCAAGCCTCCCAGTGCTCCAGCAGCACCTGGGCCAGGTGAGACCATGTGTGCGCACAGCAGCAGGGCCAAGCAGGGTCAAGGCAGCTGTTGTTCTCAAGACTGAATGGTTATCCCTTACTATCCATGTGAGCAATTGACTCTCAAACATATGTGGCTATTATCTGGGCCCGTATGTTAAAAGAGATAATATCTGTCTCACTTCTGCAACATCCTTTCATCCAGACACTCTACAAATGGTGTATCTGGTCATCTTCCCAGTGCAAGAAGAGCCATTAACTTCAATAGGTGCAGGAACAAAGTCCATTAAAGCTTACTGCATGCTAGTACAATTATCTCCATCAGTGGGGAGGTAAACTGAGACACAGAAGGACACATCTTTCCCTCCAAGGTCATACAGTAAATTTACTGCAGAGCAGAAACAGAAATCAGCGCTTCTCATTTCCAACCCAGGCTTTGACCATAATTACAAGTGAGAGATGAAATTTGGCTCCCATTCTAGAGGTTGAGGAAGTTCAGGACCCTGAATCTATTCTTGGCTTTTGCTTCCTGCTTCAACATGCGACTTTGGATAGGTCAAATTTTCATGCCTGTTCATTTGGCCACACTTAGGTTACCCATATATGCAAGATGTATCCATTAATAACAGGTTAGGCAGTTTGTATGCAAATATAAGCATTTTGTGTCCAGGGGTCTTGTTTTGATACTGTGATCTTCTGGTGACAGCTAGTTCTTTGCTGCATCCCACCAGAGAGCAGCAACAGCAACATCCCTCACCTAGGAGATACCCTGATGACAGATGAGTCCAGGAAAACCAAGGAAACTTCAAGATGACAAATCCCCTTTATCCTCTCGCTAGGCACTAGGGAGCATGCACACTAATGCAAGGAACAGCCTTCCCATGCCTGCCAGGTGACCAGCCTCAAGCTATCTCCATCCCTGTGAGCATACCTCAAAGGGTCTTCTCTTTGGCCAGGGACCATTCTGCTGTTATAGAGAACTGCTTAGGTTAAAATGCCACTGTTGGAAAACATCAAACTTATTTAAACTAAACTGTTTCAATGGAATTGCTGTTAAAAAATTGAGTTTACAATAAAAAAAAAAATCCCCCCAAACCTCCAAAACAAACAAACAAAAAACCCAAGAAGAAACAGGGAGAGCTGCTGATACTCAAGCTCCCTCCTGCAGCACTGCCTGTTCGGAGTCCTGCATCACCTGCACAGCCTCTGCTTAGGGTTTAGCACAAGAGAGTTCAAAAAGTTTCAGATGGTTGGTTTTGGGGTGTTGGTTTGGGGTTTTTTTGGGGTTTCTGTGTTGTTTTGTGTTTTTGTGTTTGTTTTGTTTTTTGTTAGAACTCATGTTTTCTAGACAGAGGGTAGGTCAGCATCAGGCAGCACAGTGAGCGTCAGACACATGGCTTTAACTGCACACACCTTTCTGCAAGACCTACTCCAAATGCTTGTTAAGTCACATCCACGTCCTTGGGACATAATGGTCAATATCAACTCCTGTTTCACGAGAAACTAACCTCATCCTCACGGTAAGGATAAGCCAAAATTTGAGGACATGGCTATTCTTGCCCCCGAGTTCTGGAGATACTAATTTTCCCAGCTGGTTGCTCTTATTTTCACAGCTGCTAATCAAACTCCAGTTGAAATGGATAGACTTTGGAGCGTTCACCACTCTTAAAAGTCAGTATAAGAGAAACCTCGGCCCTGGCAAATTCAGTTGTAATTTTGCCTTTAAACTCCCCTAGGGTTGGGACTTCATTGACAGTACTTAGAATTTCAATGCCCCCAATTAAACCAGCCCGAAGCTACACAGTGAAAGAGTAAATAAGGCCACTGATATCTGTTTGGGTATTCTACATAATAGACCAAGAGATAGTCCTGAATCAATTTCTATGAAAGGTGAAGTGGAAAAAAGCATTAACTCTTGATTCTAACATTTCTAGTGATAGAGAGTTCACCATAATCCTCATTATCAGAAACTGTTCCCACAGCTAATTACTTTCATAGTTAAACTTTGATTTATTTCTGGTCAGAATGTGCCTACTGTTCATTTCTTGTTGTACATTAACAAGCTGTTTTCCATTTAGGTACCAAACAGATCAAATCACTCTTTGATAAGCTAAATTAATCACATTCCTGAAGCCTCTCATTACAAGTCATGTTTTCCAGTCATTCCCATCCTATTCTCTGACTTATCTCTGATATTCTCCCTGCCTCCCAATATCTCTTTTTTTTTTTTTTTTGATACAGGTATCAGAAACTGCTCAGATCACCTTGCTACTCCAAATTGCTGTGCCTGCCCTCCCACAGACAGCATTTCCCTCTATTCAGTTACCAGAAAGGAGCTGCCCGGGCTGGATGTTTGCTGCTGGGGAAGTAGTCGCACCCCTGTTGCGCCTGTAAGCGCAGGCACGATGGATGGGAACAGGGAGTGCTCAGGTTAAATCCTGACAGCTCCGGTTCAGCCGAAAGGTCAGTGGCCCTGCACCTTTTCAGACTTTCTGCTTCTTAGAAATAGCCCACCCCCTCAATTATCCGTACTCAAATGCCTGCTTTTACAAGTAACACTTTACATACCATTTGCTTGTGCTAATTTACCGAGCAACTTGATGGCTCTCTATGAATGACCTGTCCTCATCTTCCTCACCCTTCTTCCCAGCCACTGACCACTGAGCAAACAGGCACGAGCCAGCCTCTGGCAGTCCTCACTGAAAAGCTCCGAGAGCTGAACCCAAGGTCCTGAATTGCATCTCACTACGCTAGCAGCCACTCCATGGTCCCACTTGTAATTCTGAAGAATGGACTTGTAATTTCATAGATTAAGTTATTACTTTTCAAGACTGCCGTAATAATGATACTTAATGTTCCTGGAGCAATTTACATTTTTCAAAGCACTGCAAAAATGTTAATTAACAGTATGCTTATACCAGTTTCGGGAACCAGTCACCTCAAAACTACTGCTCTGCTCCTTCATTCACAGCCACACTCATTCCAAAAAAGTATCAGAAATCATTTAACTCCCATGTTCCTGGCAATCTTTTATTCCACCAATTATTTGAGCTTAATTTAAGGTTCAGTAACAAAGTGGAACTAAGGATCTTATTACAAGCCTTAATAAATTAATGGAATTCCTACTGTCTATTACAAGAACAGAGGAGAAACTTGTATTACAAAAGTCTCAGCCTTCAGTGAACGTGTTGCACAGTTCCGTGTTTTCAGTGCAATTCATAGATGCAAAGAAGCCTGACTTGTAACTGGATCCCAGCATTTCCAAACTTGACAGTATTTTCGCCTTGCACAATTTAGCTAAAACCACCTTTGAAACTCACTGTAACAGTGCTTTATATTGGAAGAGGTTGGCACAAATCCACAACGGATCATCTATTTATAAGAAAAAAAGTCCACAGGTACCAGCTGACACATTTTATGAGGAATATAACACTCCTGCTTTAGGGAATAAGCCAAATATTGGAGGCTGGAAAGACAGTTTTCCTACCAAAGCATTGACCTGCTGCTGCTTTGTGAGAGGTCCCTGTGAAGCACTGGCCCTTGGACACTGTTGGGGAGATAATGAACAAAACCAACCGTAAATCTTAGCTAGTGCGATAGCTTCCATTAGTTGGCTCTTGCCAGGCTCATAGCTGGATCTGAACTTCATAAACCCTTCAAGGTATTTGGATCCTCTCTGGAGGTTGGCAGAGCTAAACAGGCACTTTAAGAAGTGCTGGCACAAGAGTTGAAAATGAAATCACCAAAAAGTGTCCCCTGCCATAGATCTGGATACACAACATCCAGAAGTAAGTGGCTCTTGAAGCCTAATTTCATCCATCGCCGAAAGCAGTACACAACAGAAAGCAGCTTATACAGTGCCCCACTGAGCATCATCTGTTCAGTGTGTATACTGCCTTTTTTAAAAAAAATGTGTGAAAAATGAAAAACTATTTAAGTCCAAATGCTGAATTTGCAGACTCTAGACTTATGCCAGACAAGATGTTGATCTTTAAGCTTGTCAACCTGAAAGACTTTTATATTTAAAGAAAGTGGCTTGCTTGCGTTATTGCGTTGGGGCGAGATGAAGTCCATCTGGAACAGGTACAGAGCAGGGTCAGCAGGACCGGCCGACAACGGATCTGTGCGCGACAAAGACTAAAGCAGCTTGGCCCATTTAAACCTAGCAAAACCAAATGCAAGAGGGAATATGATCATCCCTGAGGTATTTATAGGACAGCATTGGAGCCCAGTGCAGATAAATATGGCCAAGAATACCCATAACCTAGAAATTGTAAAAGTTTGAGTGGCACAGGGAGGCTCTGTAACAGTTTTCCAGCAGAAATATGGCTTTTAAGGCAGCACCTGAAGTTCATGAATGTGGTGTACAATGTGATTTTCAGAGGTCTCTGCCCCTCCTTGTTTGCTATAATGGCAGGTTAAGGCAGAGAGGGATTTTAATCAGTCACCTCTCTCCAAACATGTTTCAGTTTCCCACCTATGGGCCAGCCACTGTCTAAACATTTTCTCTGTTTGGTAACACAATTACCTTAAAGGAAAATTCACATTGATATTTCTCTCAAGATAATAACAGCTGCTCTCTATTAGCGTTTCTTACAGATTTTCTCTTGCTAAATGCTCACTCAGCTCAATGAAGGTTTGACAGGAAAGAGCAAACTAGGAAGTCAGGAATTTGATTAACAGAGGACTAGAGCCAAAACTTGCCAGCTTCAAGTAAAAGCCAGCACTGGGGCTTGCATGCATGCAGGAGTAAACTTACGTAAAAGCTCAGCTGTCCTCAATTCTGTGCAGGGAAAAAAAAAAAATGCCACTGCATCAGTTAGCAGTATCTGTAGGCTCTGGGCAAAACACAGGCAGCCAGCAGCCATGGCTAAGGAAGTCTTCGGCAGCAACAGCAGCTGCACCAGCCTTTTGCGGCATAAATGAAGCAAAGACCCAGCTCTGACACACTGTCGTTGCCCATGGAGCGCTTCACCTCTCACCCGGGTCAGATGCTAAAGCACCACTCCGGTCTACCAACAACTCCCCAGGAGAGAGAGGATACCAGCTGTGCAGTACGTGACCGATGTCTGGGCACACAGGCCGTCATATTTGCTACTTAAGCGCTTGCAAGGTAAGGGACCTTCTGCTTGGAGACATGCTTTCACACTATGTTTATTCTCTGTGCTTCCTCAAGAAACAATTCCAAACAACTGGATTGCAAAATACCAAATATCCTTTGCAATTGATCTCGCTGCACAACAGGCTGCACTTGAGGGGAACATTTAAACCATCAGACAGCTCCATTGCAATTCTCCTTAAGAGAAGCCAATCTGGGACAAAACCAGGTTAACTGGGGACAGAGTGAACAGAGAGAAGCAAGTTTATTTGACCACTGACATAGCCTGTGGGACTTGTGCTGAGAAAGTGAAGTATTGCCTATTAAATCCAGAGAGAAATTTCTCTGAAACATGTCAGGACAACATTATCTGACTACTTTACACTTAGCAACTTGCTGGTGCTCCTTCTACCACAGAGTCTGCCCCACTTTCCTGGACATGTTACAGTATAGATAGAAAACTGACTTATTTTCTGTTACATTTACAATGACCTAAAGCAAGCATGCTTGATCCCAAGCAATCTAACATCTCATACCGTGTATCACAGCTATGATATACTTATAAAGCATACTTGATCTGACATGCTTCCAAAATATGTTCCACTTAGCTCTGAAATGTCCGTTTCCTGGAAATCAATATATGTAATAATTGCCCTGTACATACCTATGGAGGTCCTGTTAATGCACTCATTGCAAGATTTGTGGGTTTATGTTAACACCTGCACCATGGCCTAAGGACAGAGAGAAGCAACCGCTGACATGACAGGCAGTCTAGAAGTGTGAGATGCAACATTTGGGAGGATTGTCAGAGCTCAAAACTACCATCAGATTATGAGTGGGTCACCACAGACCTGCACCGAACTTGTACCAGTAGCACCAGTGGAAAGAATCTTTTTCCAAAATCAAACATACATTAAGAGGTGATATGGGGAAGGGGCCAGGGTCTCTGAAGGCTGGTGTCTGCTTCCAGCAAACCTATGGAATGGCTGAGCGCCCTAGGAAAAGACTCACCCAATTCCCTTGTTTTCGTGAAGTTTGGGATAAACATCATGGCAACGAGGCCTGCCAAAACCACGGAGAGAACACAGCTGAACTTGGGGAAAAGCAGTTCATACCAAGCTCCCTTTTTACCACATCATTAGAGCATCTAGCAATCAGTATGAGATGGGATGACAGGGAGGAGAGCAGCTGCTATCAGACAGGTTTAAGCACTCAGATCTTTCAGTCCAGAGCCAATCACACCTACAGCAAAGGATATTCAGCCAACCTCAACTGCTGTCAGACCTCCTCCTAGATGGGCTCTCATGGTGCTGGCTTAGATGGAAAAGAAAGCCAGAAGGCACAAGACCCTTTCATCCTCAACTGCCCACGCAGCACGTCAGAAACAAATCATTCATGTGGTTTTGAGCCCTTCTGGCTCTTCCCATGGGCTAAGCTTTCTCCAGAGTCACACAAAATCGGGAACTGCTATGGTTATGGTTTCACCCATCAAGGACAGGACCAAGGAACCCAAACACCACCAAAGCTACTCTGAATCTCCAAGGCTCAGGGCAGCAAGTAGCCCTTGTATTTAACATATCACAGTGCCTTGGCTTGGCCTCACATGGGGTCAGCCAGAGACCTTTATCTTGTATTTGTCTCTGTCCTTAAGAAACAAATTCTTTAAAATGATTAATTGTCCTCAGCGGTAATTAATTATCCCCAAGTAGTGAACTGAAATGACAGACTGATATTTCTACTTGAATCCTCAGGGGAAAATCGGGTTGCCTTGCTATGCTCTCTAAACCTGACATAAAGTTAAAAATAGGAAGTTTAATATGCAGTCTGTAGGACTTTTTCTGCCTGTAAGGCACTCCCAAGGGATGTCTCAGTTCAACTGCAAACTCACAAAGTCCCACTGTCCTAGGGAAGGCAGTGACATTTATTTCCTTCTCATGCAGCCCAGGCTCAATGAAACACTAGCAAGAAACAAAGAACTTTGTCAATTAATACAACTGATGATGCTAAGTTACAGCAAAAGCTTTTAAACATATAAGTCACTAAAGCAGCCTGCTTAGAGCTATGCGGTAGAAGCAGCATGAGGGAAACCAGACATTTTTAGCTCACAGTGATTGTCTGGGAGCAGATGTCGTATCTACAGATGAGAGGCAACTGGGTGGGCAAGTACAAACACATTTTTGTGTTTCTGCTATTAATTAGCCTTGGTGGGTTGGATGCTGTAATTTGAGGAGCAAGTCAGTTTTGTCTTAAAGGTGATTTTCCAGCTCAGGTTTCTAGTCTTGATGTAGGTCCATATTTGTTACCTTTCCCACACACATCAAAAGTCAAGACTATTGAACAGATATTTTGGTTAATTCATACCAATTCTTCAAAGTAAAAGTCATTACAAGCTCATTTTATCAGTGTTTTTGTAAAAAAATTCTGAAATCCACTATTTTCCTCTGTTTCGTTAATAAAGCAGTATCTTGGAGTTAAAATGAGAAAATTCCCAAAGGAATTTCTAATTTCTCTCCTTGCTGAACTGACAGTGCATTTCCCTAGCACAATCCTAATGAGGAAACAACTACAGAAAGTGAACCAATCCTTCACTCAGCATTAAACTACGGTTTTCGTCAAAAGCCAGGTTGGTTGTCAGGTGTTCTTTAAAGTACTGAGATTTTGTTTAGGGAAGATCTATTTTCAGAAAAGGGGAAAAAAAAAGTCTCTTTTTCTAGATCATCTTAAGTAACAGCCTGTCTCCTTGGTGTTTGTAAGCTATGCTAGAGAAACCCAACCACTGCCAGGGGCAGGCTCCCCAGGCTGCAGCCCAGCGACACCAGCCCCTCCGACGGAGGCCACTGAAGCCTTCTCACCCCTGCCATGACTTTGGGCCTGTGTTAACAAGCTCAGGAAGATCTGGCCTGTCTGCCAGAGCTCCAGCAGCACTGTGCTGGTTTAATAAGCCCTCCCAGAACACGGAGCAACAAGAAACATTGTGCAAAGACACCCAACTGAGGTTTGGAAACAGAAATTCCTCTACCAGCCAGGTATATATTCCCTCCCTTCCCCCATTATTCATGGTATCCTAAATTCCCTTTACTCTCAATCACAGCATAGCAGTTCTTTAGGGTAATGATACAAACTGTTTCTGTAACTGTGTAGATTTATACCTGTAAGCATTTCAGGTAAAAATTCACCCCTGACACCTTTAAGCAAAAGGGCTCCCGGGGGCACAGCCATGCACGTATTTCTGCCACTCTGCTTTCCACAGCCCACTTCTAGCCACGGCAAGCAGGTTGCTGCAATCCATTTAACACTCATCTTCTCTGTGGCACCTCCAACAGCCCTGCTTTGTCAGAGTAAAGAAATATTGCCACACTTTTTCCTTCTGCCACAGGGCCTGGATATACTTGCTTGAGAAAAGCGGCTGGCTCTCAGCGCTGTCATGCATGTCCCTGCACGGTCTGGTTAAAAGCTTGAGTAGAACAGCAAGCACGGGCTCCGAGCAGGCTGGGTCGAAGCCGCAGCATGCAGTTTGCAATGTTGCTTTCCCTGGGAGGATGGGACCCCGGCCCAGCTGCAGCACCCTGCGAGGGCACATCCAACAGCGTGCCGTCCCATCTGCCGTTTCCCACGGCGTGCTGGAGCTGCTCCAACGCCACGGCAGAGCTGCCTGCCCGTGTCCAGCCCGACACGCGCCTCGGTAACGCTGCAAGAGCAGACACACGATTACGCAGTGGCAAACCCGACCGCGATGGAGCCGCTGCGTAGCACAGACCCCCCCAGCATGTCCAGTACAGCTCCGTCTCTCTCCCCTCACCCAGCTCAGCTTCCAGCCCCGCGGGTCTAGTGCCCAGACGTGCTTCCCTAGATGCACTAGCTGGGAAGCCTGCGCGGCCAGCATGGCTGCAGCCTCTCCGAGCAGAAGGTGACGCCTCCTGCACACTTGAATTGGCCCTACTCTCTACCTTGTGCTGCCCTGTCCTCTGCACTAACCCCTTTCTGGAAACATGAGGTTACAGACTTTTCCTGTGCTTTTTTGTTGCCTTTTTGTTTTTTTCCCTGTCCCCTAAAAAGGATGCAGCACTAGGAGGTACAAGCCTTCTGGTGAAGTTTACAGGCTGCCTACTACATGAATTAATTGTCCGTGCATCCCCCAACCTCATTTTGTTTCAAAATAGCACTATGCTTGCTAGCAAACTTTATTGGCTTTCTTCAAGCTGATGAATTGACATGTAACAAAAGTTTTGTGCCCACAAGTAAGAAATAAATCTTTTACTAATCAAAAAGCATACGATCCCCCAAGCTTTAACTACGTGTGCCTTGCCAGGGGCATCATACTGCTACTACCAAAACCCTTGCAAGTGACAAATAAGTTTCAGTTACACCTTAAGGAGGAAAACATAAGAGCAAAAGAGAGGAAAAAGAGCAATCTTGCAAAAGAGTGTCATTTGTTATACTTAAATAGCTCTGCTTGTGGTACAAACACCAGGCTATTGCAAAAGCTGTGCCTTAGTGCAAATGGCACTTTGCTCTTCCACCCAAATGATTTAAGCTACACAGCGCACATGCAAATAAATATGCAGGGACACCTTTTGGTAGGTGGCATCCAGAGAGGAGATCTGATAGCAGCTATACACAGCACCTTGACCATGCTCAGCCTGAAAACTCTAAGAAACCTCAAAGAGATATTCGAATTCCAGCCCAGGTTTCAAACCCACTGAGCCACCAGAGCCCCCAGGTCCCCGCATCTGGTGCTGGAGGTGCCTTGCATTCACAGCCTTTTGCAGGTAGATTTGCAACAAACCTCGTACACTGCTCACACCAGTGGCTACTTTTCAAAACCTGGCTGCAAGGGACTCATTGCAGGTCACTGCAATTCTGCTGGAGCTCAGCAGAATTAAATCCTTGAACCAGCCAGAAGCTGCTGTTGTCCCTCCTAAGCACAGCAGCAGCACTGCATCATTTACTACCTATTTCCTGCAGCCGCTGCCAAATATGGCACTTTAGGGGCATTTATTTTAAGTGTCATTGTTTTCTGTGCATTAACAGATGCTTCAGTCAAACCCTTTACTCATCATTGCCAGATATGATGGGCCTTGTTACAGTCCGAATTAAGGAGTCTTGAAAACACTGCCTTAATTTATAACTAGAAGGAAAACAGATTTTAACAAATTTAAGGAACTTAAACAGTCAAAATCCCTTTTCTGATAAGCACAGCTGACACCGCTTTTAGCTTTTTAAGAAACACCGACTCCCCCAGGGGAAAGAGCCAAGCAGCCAAGAAGGGACACGGGCAGACCCTACTGCTGCTCTCCCAGGAAGAGACCCTTGGATTCACAGGTCATCCTCACCATTCCTCAGGAAAGGAATGCAAGGGAAAACTATCAAGCCAGCTTTTCTTGGTGGGAGATGAACTTGCTGATCTTTGTATGGTAGCAAATCCTCAGAGGTGATGCAATTCTGAAGTTTTAAATAGCTGACTAGCTTGAAAATGCCAGATGATTGAGGTTATTTTATCAGCTGGACCAAAATTAATAGAGGAAATTGAGGCACGGGAAATCCACCCTTTCCTTGAGCAGCCTTTTTTAACACAAGTTCAACAACATGAAGTCTTTTTGCAGAAATCAGTTTTGCAGGATCCAAGTGCATCGCCTCAGATCAGCTGCAAAGTTCACCGAGGGCCCTGGGAACCATTACCCCAAGTGACAGCACCAAGTTCAGTGCACAATTACATTTGCGTGCATGCAAAAAGACCCATGAACCACCACAGTTAATGTCAGTCTAAAAAAAAAAAAAAAAAGGAAGTCTAGTTAATAGCATGTTAAGAAGTTAAATTCCATTATTAATGAAAATGTTTCCAGCAGAGCAATTATGCAGCACCCTTAAATGAAGTTGCCAGGAGATGGACTGTTAGCAGGAACGGAGTTAACAATGTGATGTTTGGATATGGACTGGGTGAGTTACTGACATCCTGCACCTATTGTAACCTCCCCAGGTAGAAAATATGATTGTAAAAATTACTTGTGTAGCTAATTACTCATCTACAGCAGCAGGTTAATAAAAGGCCATATGTGCATGTGGGGCAATGGGGGAAGACATTTGGTGCTTACAGAATTAAAATTTTCCACTCTGGGGGGATGTGGGATAATCAAACTGACTCCATGCACAAGTCTTAAGTGCTGAGAAAAAAAAAAAATTCCACAGGAGAGGCTGAAAAACAATTTTGGTTTAATTAGCATCCCTGAGTCAAAGCCAGCCTAACAGTGTGACCAGGGAGAGATGAAGCAGCCTGCCCGAGGTAAGGCAGGGCGCTGCGCAGCAGCTCTCGTCCCGGCTCTCCGCCACCGGCAGGCTCACACAGTTTGCTAAAGAGCAGCTAGAAGAGCATAAGACATTGAATTTCTGAACAATTCTTTATTCAATGTTGCTCTTTCAGGGACAAAAGGGAAAATGGACATATCTAGTTGGGCATTTAGACACTACTTTATGTGCTCATTTCACAATGAAAGGTTTTCAGAATTACAACCTCACTTCATCAGGAACGAACACTTCCCACCAGTGACACCACGTGCAATGCCCCTTCTCTACAATCTTTCTTGGGTGCTCAGGCAAAACTAAAGTCTCCGTCATCAGTGCTAAAAGCACAAGCTCCCGCTGCCAGACTAGAAGACAGCACCTCACTTTTCATGTGGGACAACAACATGCAGAGAAATAACTGGCATTAAGTACTTGCACCAAAACCACTCTTAGTAAGAGAGCTGTAGTAAAAGCTAGCCTTGCAGTTGTTTGGTTTTCACACTAATGAACAAGTTAAAGTTCATTCTTCTTATCTTTATCATTCATAGTGGCAGGGAGCTGAGGAAGCACTTGAGTTTCCCATGCATCAGCTTATAGGCATGTATGCAGATTTTATGGCTAAGCATTATGTCTCCTACTGTTACTTGTTATCCAGACCAGCTTCATGTTTTTCTCCCTCAGTATGAAGAGTCTAGCTTGAAAGTTTGTCAAGCAGGTTGTGAACAAAATTGAAATAACCACACTAAATTAATTGGCAGAGACAGAGAAGCTCCTTGAGGTACTACAAAACAATGAGAAGATGATGAAAGAGGATGAGAAAGATGTACGTACACATACACGACCAGGTATTCCTCAGCCTTGTATCCTATAAAGGTAGCTGTGAAAGCTGCAGTCCTGCAGGTTTTCAGATCGACCTTAGTGCAAGTGCAAAATAAAAGATGCATGGAGAAACCCGCCGGTCAAGAGAACCACCACCACCCCGCTTTGGATCACGACTCCCATTGCACAGCAGCCCTTGGGGTCACCTGGTGCTCACTTTGCTGAAGTGCAAACGCTGGTCTCTAACCCGGCAACGTTGCCCTGCAGTGGCAACGGCAGCAGGAAGGCAGGACCGGAGGGGTTCAGCCCTCTGCTTTGTTCAAGATGACCCCTGAAATGCTGAGCTCGTGATGTTATTAGCATCAGCAAGCAAGGAAGCCAGCCAAGAGCAAAACGTGTTTTATCTTTCCATCAGTAATTTAAGCAGGCCAGCGTTCAACAGCACATTGTGCCAATATTTCTTCGAATGCCAAACAGGTATGCATCTTTCAAACTCGGGCTGCAGAGTGAACAGGCTGAACATGCTTTAGCTTCTGAAGTTCAACTTCAAGCACTACTCAAGATAGTAACCAGTTATTTTTCTCTACATTACATGTACAAAAGGTTTTCCAGCTCCAGACCAATTTTCACCATTCAGATGATCAGAACAGGTTACTCAAGTCAAATTCAGACTGCCCAAGTGCCTCTGTGATGGTTTAACCCAGATGAACAGTGGACACATCAGGACAGTCCTAGCTACATGCAGTGTTTGCAATCCAGAGATAGAAAAGCAGAAGTTCACTGCTGCAGAAAGATAAACTGCTCTTCAGATCAAGACATCCAAAAAGTAAACAGGCAGTCTTCATGTAAATAGGTGACATTAGGATTTTTGGTTTCTCTTCTGACCTGCAGACTAGCACAGGGTGCAGAAAGGACTCCTGTAGGTATATGGGTGCACCATCACCACCTTTCAGAAACCATTTGATCAGGAGAGTACTTCTGCTGAGCAATTCAGTGCAGCTCCCAACCCCACCTGTGCTCCTTGCCCATATCTGCTCCCTAGGCAGCTGTGCAAGTGAGGAGAGGACATCCTCAGGCTCTGCAACTAGTGTATCCCCCATACTTGTAAGTCTCCGACTGACTGGCAGCCTGTAAATACAGCTCTCCAACAACTGGCATTACTTCTACTGGCAATGCACTCCTCACAAAAGCCCTTAACATGTTTGCTGGCCTGAAGCAGCACTCCAGTACCTAACCTGGGAGATATTCCCACCACAGCCATCAAGGCAGATGTCCTCTGCCTGGCAGCTTGCATCAGCCTAAGCAGAGGGGCAGCACTTTGCATGCACATCAAAGCAGAAACAGGACAGCCCTTAGCATGTTACATGCGCCAAAAAGTCTCTCAAGACAGCCCCAGGCACTGCAAGCTTCAGCCATGATGAGCCTTAAACACACACCAGAAGAGCTGGTGGCTAGAGGCTACAGTCCATATATCACGCACTAAGCAGTGTCTAGTAGCATTTGTCTTAACAGAACCATCAGCTCTTGTAAGAGCAAAAGAGACAGGCAATACAAGTCTGAGTGCCTGCAGTCTGCAGTAACGGTCCACATTTATGAACCCCAGATCCTGAACAAAATTATTAAGCATAGCATAATTGCCCTGTCCATTCCTGAAGAAAAACAAAGCAACTTTCATTTCTGGAAAAAAAAAAAAAAAAAAAAAAAAAAAAAAACACAAACACAAAAAAAACCCCACCAAAAACACACCCAAACCTGAAAGCTGTTCATTTGGGAGGGTTGTTCTGTTTACAAAGGCTGGTTTTAGCCTTTTTCTTGGACTTCCTAGCTATAGTACATTTTTCTTTAATTAGTTTAGCTCAACCAGCAAAGAGCAGAAGTTGAGCAACAAGGGTCTGCACATAAAGCATTTGAAATTGCTGGCTAATACCATCTAAATAGACACTGCAATCTGCCTGTCAGGCTTATTAGAGGGTAGTATTGTGTTCTGTATATTACATTACTATTATTGTATTTTCCAGGAGAATGAATTATCCACTAGTAATGATTTCATATGGCTAAATGAGGCTGCTAGGTTTGCTTCATTAGCATCTTTCCTGCAGCATTCAAATTAGAGATTCTCCTGGCCCATACAAAGAAGCAAGTGTTTACTCAAGTGTTTTACCAGCCTGCCAACACAAGCACCTCTGTGTCCCACAGTCCCTGCCTCTGCTGGGGCTTGTGGAAGCTACAGAAACAGGGGGGTGTTATACAGATTTGAGAACTGAGCAGCTCCTGACAGATGGGATTTGATCCCCACCTGCAGCGTTATCTCCTGATTGCATGTGATAAGGGACCTCTGACCAGGGCAGTGAGGTTTTTCACATGTTCATCTCTTCAATAAGAAACACCCTTTGAAGTAGATCAAAGCAAATACCAAGTAGTTTTTGGGTGCTGGTAGCTGTGCTAACTGCCCTGAGAGCACTTCTGGGACTTCCCACCTAAGTCGCGCACCCAAGCTCAGAGACCCAGGCAAGGGGCAGGCAGAGCTCCTGCTGCCCGTGCCTGGGGCCCATTTCAGATGAGCAGAGGGACAGTGCAGGACCATGGGGAATCCTCCCAGGCCCTGCGGAGCATAGTGCTGGGATGCCCAGGGCTGACCTTGTCTTTCTATCCACCTGAACCAGCAGCCTTCCACAACCCATGTACAGACCCCTGTGCCAGCACCTATGCCTCCCTCCCTCCAGCATCAAAGCTTGGTCATTTCCACAGCCCCAAACCCCTGCACAGCCAAGAGCGAGAGGCAAGATGCAGGCAGGACAGGGCTACGAGCTCTGCACAGGGACCAGCTGCACTGAAACAGTGCGGGCAAACTCAGAGCAAATAAATGGACAAAGAAAAATGATTGTACCCCCTTCTCATGGTTTGGCCAGCAGTAGTTAAGGAGAGCAGGCATCCTTCTTTTCAGGCTTTGTCCTCTTCTCCAAGACTTCCTCCATGCCAAGCCATTCACACTTACATGAAGAATAAGCAACACTGAAGGCAGTGACGAGACTGGGTAGAGAGAAGGGTCATATGTTGTGACAGGATATGACATGATGCAAAACCACACCTATGTGAGATCCACAGGCTGCTATTAGGAACGTGGGCATATGGCAAAATCCAGCTCCTGGAATGACTGATCAGGCAAAAGTTATTTTAAAGGATATTTTAAATCAATTGCTTTAACTCCCCTTCTGCTCTATTAGCGAGATAGTTGGATATATCACTAGATTAGAAAATGGAAATCCTTTCACATACAGAGCATGTAAAATAATGCTACTTGTGACCGAGTAAGCCCCTTTTATGTCTTTTTAAAAGGTAATGTGTTAAGGTAAGGAGCTAGTATATTCCCAAGGAAAGTTTATTTCACCAGCACTCACCATGTCACCAGATAATTATAGCAGCGCTGCAGCTATCTGTGGTGTAGTGGTAATTGTATCTGATGTGCGCAAAGGAGCAATAGCCATATAACCACTTTTCACTACAACTTCACAGGAAGGCTTCTCCAAGAGCACTGCAGTTATTTGCACCTACATCTCCACAGCTCCACAGTTTATCAGTCATTTCACAGTCACGGAAATCCAGGGAGATACGAAGTGAGGCAGGCATGAAAGACACAGGAGAACTCCCCTTATTCAGAGAGGATTTTCACTTGCTTAAATAGAGCACAAAATCAACTCGCCAACTCCACTAGCCTTGAACAGAGAGCTGGGCTGCAAATTGCACAGGCAAATCAATTGGTCTTTAAATCTAAGAAATGCCTTAAGCAGCCATAAGACCCCTATATTTAAAAGTTTGAGCTTTAGAAACAATTTTGGGAGCCGGGCAGGGAGGCTCTGTACAGCAGGTCCCCTTGTATCTAATGACGCAATAATTAAACATCTAATTTCTCAACCATGCTTTTGATCTGGTGAGCAGTGCTCTGGGTTAAAAGCACCCTCAAACCTGCAGATGAAAAATAAAAACTTCAGTTTGTCAGCAACAGTGAGGACAAGTGACTTCTATCAGCCTCCTAGCCCAAGGAGCCACTTTCTCCAACAGATTTAGATCTTCTCCAAGAACACTTGGCTTCAGCTCCAAACTAAATCAAGTTTTCTGAAAATTACAGCACTGATTAGATTTATGAGATGATTAAGAGCCTTTCCAAGTCCAAAATCCAGGTAGTGATGCTGTAACAGGCTGTTCAGCTACAAAACCCTAAAGGCAGACAGTTTCAGATCTAGTTTCCAAGAACAGCATGTACTCTGGAAAGATGCTGCAACATTGCGAGGCCTGTCTGCAACAGCACCTTCAAGAAGTCACACCTAGTCACATGCAATCAGCTGCTACGGGTCTGACGGACTTGACCTTTACAGCCCTCACATGGCCTCAATAACTGCAGTATCTCCAGAGTTCCATCTCTAAACATTAACTATCCGGTACCCAAAGCATAGCTCGGCCACAGCATGCCAGCCCCTGCAACAGTGACTCTTATCCACACTGACTGGACTCCTGAATCAAGCAAGAGGATTTGCCCAGCCTAGCCCAGCGGGGATGAGTTGCGAGCTCGGTGACGACAAAGCACGCAACTCTGGGGATGAAGCAGGCTTGGCGTCACTGGTATTGTCACAGCGTCCTGTATTGCACAGCCACAGCAAGGACGTGTGCCTGCACGGGGCTGAAACCCTGGCTGCGATGCGTGCCACAGCAAGATTAGATAGCTTCAAAGCACCACGCTAGTGATGGATGGCAGGTTAGCCAGGGCTCAGTCAAATTCAGCACAGACTGCAAAACCAGCCTGAAAAACCCATGTAAGCCTAACTCCTGCGCTGCTCAGGCTGGGCGATGCTGCCACCGGAGGCAGCTCCGATAAAATAAACCCAGCCCTGACATCACGATGTAAACATACCCTGCGTACCTCAGCTACAGCAGATAACAGAAAACCCTCCTTTGGCAGCAAACGGCCCTGAAAAAGTAATTAGTCTTCCCCAAGTTATTAGGACCGTGAGTAATGGTGTACAGCTATAGCAGTGCTGTAGACACTGCGCTCCAACTGAGGGAAAGGCAAAGCAGAAGAGAGATTTGTTTGCAGTTGATAATTGTTCTCTGCCCTGACTTTGCTTGAGCAGCTACAATTATTAATGTGTAAATTTCAACATCAAAAGCAGAGATAACTAAATAGAGGCAAGGTCAGATAGAAAAAAATAATCTAATTTTTTACATTACATTAATTTTTTTCCAGCTGAGATAGCTTTCATTTTGAGTTGGTACTAAGAGCATACATATTTTAAATAAGTCCCATTGGCCACATATGCCATCAGCAGAGTGCAGCACAGCAAAAATATAATTAAAGTAATTGTTTAAGGACAAATTATATTCACTTCAATTTTGCTAAGATAACAATTTGCAGAACTGAAATCAGACATGAAACTCCATGCTGAATTTATTTCCCTATGACAAGTAATTCTTTGGATTCTTCTTTGTGAAAAGAGAAGCTCCAGTTTATAAGGGAGGTAAGCCCTGGATATCATGACCTGTGTGTGGATCAAAGTAGCAGAGTAGAAGAAAGACCTATTGATGCTAAAGTTTGCCCATAGGGAAAAAGCTGAAAAACAGACACAGACTTCAGGACCTACATTCATCTACCAAGATGAGGGCAGGAGAATATTCTTAGCCTGGAGACAAAAATAAATTAATGTAATTACTCCAAACAACAAGAAAAAGTCTATTACAAAGTGGAAGAGAAATTTGCTTCTTTGTCAATTAAACCAAAATGGTTTAATTTCTCCTAAAGTCTAGTTCAAGTAAAAAAAAAAAAAAAGGGGAACCTAGGTGAAAAAAATTCACCTTTTATTCCCAAATCCTAAAACTAGAAACTCTTTAAAAACATTAAAATATTTTTGTGGAGCAGTGTCAGGTATCATTTCACACTGAACTCACATTAGCACATCTCTTCCATAGTGCAGCCAGGTTGGTTCTCACCTCTTTAATAGCTGAGCTGCAAAACCTTTTCTATCCACTAAATAAGCCAGTTTATGCTGTTACAGAAATATCACACTATAAGGAGAAATCTCTCTTGTGATTAACTCCATAGCAGCAGAATCCCACCAGGGATGAATTAACCAATATAATTTTTCCACCTTTTCCAAAATGAGGACTCAGGAATTTAAAAATCCTTTTTACATTCATCTCTGCTCACAGCATGCATAGCTTGCAAAAAAGTTCCCTTTATCATCTTCTGTACTTAATTTTCACTGAGCTGGACAGCAGAAAACAGTGCACCCATGAGGAACTCGTGCTCAGGCCACAGTGAATGGCAGCATCGCGTATCTGAGAAGTGGCCTCAGCATATTCAGCGTGTTGCTGCACTGATTCATTATCCTGTCATTGAACATAACTGGATGTTTATTAACAATAAGAACAAATGCATTTTATCTTTTACGCCAAGAACTGTCTTTCTGAACAAAAGAGGAGAAGCGTTAAGAAGGAACTGTGATATTAGTATACTTAAAAATACAGAGCTGGCATCATGGTATTTGATTTAATGACCACCACATGAGGAACATGAAGTTTAACAGAAAGCGTGAACTGTCAAAGAACTCCAGGTTGTTTAGCTTTCTCCATTCTCAACATAAAGATGGGCTGCATAGACTATCATTCTGTCTCCTATAGGGTATTTGCAGAGAGCCAGGGATCCAGGTACACACCATAAATATTAGCTATTTGTCCCTAATATTCTCATATTCACTGATCATTTTCCATTTTTCAACACTTCCGGAACTGATGGCTTTCATTTAACACTCAGTGAATTCAGGGATCCACAGTGTTCATTAACCCCATCCACATCTCCCTTGAGAACGCAGCTGCCTTGGGACGGATGCAGCCACCACCCCCCACTCCCACAGGTGAGCCCCTCGCGGAGGAGCTCAGGGGTACGCCTGGATTTCCTGCATGAGCCGTTTCCCAGAACAGTCTCAGACCAGGATCTTGGCTCCAACATCACCCTGTAGTATAAACAATTTAAAAGCACAGCAGAGACAAGGGGACACAGGAGTAAAGGACTGAAGGCCACAGCCGTCACAGGTCTGCCGCAAGAGCCCTGGGATGCTCAGAGACACTGCTCTATCCGGGGGATTACAGACCTGTGTCACCCCCAGAGTCGGCTGCTCTGCTGACAGGACACACGTCCTTGGGCCCGACGGCTGCAGAGTCCTTTGGACCTCCCCTTTGGGCAGCCTTCTGACACCAGCACACAGCGGCTTTGAGACCGAAGCCGAGGAACAAACGCTCCTGCTCCCCGAAGGCTGACTGCCCCCGGCATGGCCTGGGCACAGCACTCGACTCCCACCTTGCTCAGAGGGACAGCTCGCAGCTCCGGCAGGAAGCATCCTCACAATCCGATCTCAAACAGAGCATTAAGCGTGGCAAAAATACAGCTCTCAAAGGCAATCTTGAATCAAGATCCTTTACCGTAAGTAATCTCTGAAATGGTTGAACTAGTATCTGCCCTGCAATGAATTCACACCACTGCTAACAGGGCATCGAGACTTGCTCACGGGCACAGGGTGCTTCCTCCAAAGCAGACTGTAGCCATCTCTCAGAAATCATCATACACCAGAGATGGCATCTTCAATAACAAATGAGACCTCCAAGGAATCTTTGAAGTCTTGGGTTTGCTAAATTAAGTTTAAAGCTTGCAGCTATGTCCTTGGTAGAAGAAAAGATTCCAACAGCATACTACTGTGCATGCTACTATTCAGGGAAAGGAAAGATCCTGCCACACTGCACTAATTAATAAAGACTCGGCACCTCCAGTCCATGGCTAGGAGACAGCACAGTTGCAGCGGCCCTCTGCACTACTGATTTGGATGTTTAGGGCGCATTCAGATGAAGTAGAATTTCAGCACAGAAAAAAAATGGTAAAAAGCTAAAGGACAGAAAAATGCTGCCTGACTCCCATCTGCACTAGACTACGATTTAAAGCATCCGTTCTTAACCACCCATAACTGGGTGGTTAAGACTGAGAACTCTGTTCTCAGTTCTGAGAACATCTGAGACTCTGTTTTCCAGATGACATCTTCCCTTTTGCAGATACAACACCTGCAGTTACTCTCAAGGGTTCCGACTTGAGTGCACCTTACTAGCAGCCTTGACAAGAACCATATTTCATTCCATATATATATTGAAAGCTACAATACAGCAGAGTGCATGCTGAAAGCAAACATACCAATAATACAGAACTAACCACCCCACAGAGACTTGCCAGTTGTCACATGCGAGCGCTGAAGTTTCCAAGTCTGGGGCGTTCAGACTTACAGCGAACCCTCTGTAACACCAAGCAGGTTAAAGCAGATACGCCCAATTACTGCACTCGATTCCAGCCAATTCACGTGGGAGGGTCAAAATGACAGGGCAAAAAAATCCCATGCGACTTTCAACATTTGTTTCATCTGGCAACAACACTGTCCCACATTAACAGTCTTTGCACAGTCATTATCTGGTGTAACAACACACATCTTCATTCCCACCACGTCACAGCATAGGGAGAGAATTAAAGATGTCACATTTGCCAACTGACATCACATGGCTGCTCTATAAACTTTCAATTATGAAGGGGAGAGGCCGAGGGTGGAGGAGATAATCCTTAAAAGAACTACTTCAAATGCAGAGTATGGATGAGATTTCAGAAAGGCTAACTTAGAAGCCGTGTGATGTATCTGTTGTTTTGATATCAAGGTCATTCATAACACTCAGACACTGTTTTCTCAAAGGAAGCCTTTTAAAAATATTTTCTCTATTTGTTTCTACAGATCAGCTGATTCTTTTTATAAAAATCCCACTAATTGAGTGCCACACAAACCATCAAAGAATTCCTTCTCTTCTCAAAGAGTAAGACTGAGACAAGTAAGGCACACAGGCAGCAAGATAATCAAGGAACCCTGCTTATACCAAGCTGAGGAAATCCTGAGCTCAAGCCCAAAGCAAGACAACATGAATCAGTCCAGCTTTCAGGGAAAGAAGGCTGAGCTTGCCTGAATCACTTTGCATGTTGCTCCTCCAGGGAGGCAAGAGGACAACAGGATGGCCTGTTGTCCTCCCAGATCCAAGACAAGATGCAAATTTCGAGGCTTCTGAAGTTGGCTGGCAAATATCCCAAGGGACTAATAGCAGTGCTTCACCACATACAGCCACATGTGAGCAATTCACTGGAAGAGAACTCCTCGCTGTTCTTCAAAAGTGTTGTTCTCAGCTCACAAGTGCTCAACCAGGAAACCCTGTGGGGCACAGAGGACTTTGACTTCATGCAATAACGCTCCACCAACTGTTAGAAGCGGGATGTGTATCTTGGCAAGAGAAAGATCTTTTCTTCTTGGTTTGGCCAGACAAGTGAGAAACCAACAGCAAAACACTGATACCCAGGGGGGAGGAAAAAAAAAAAAAAAAAAGAAAAACCTCACGCTTTGTTTCCTCTCTGCATGTCTCCTATTAGGTTAATTTGTTTTATCTGTCTACACAGCAGAAGTAGGACTGTAACACATTAGAGGAGCCAGGATTGCTCATTTCTGAAAACTCCACTGTTTGACAGTGCTGCATTCTGGCAGACAGTCACACGACAGGAATATAGAGAAATCAGTAGTTTTAACCTATTTAGGAATGGTAAGTAGAGAAGAAATTGAGCAACTCCCGGTATTCCCTGTACTTGAGTCAATGATAGCTCAGAAAAAGATAAAGTTGAGATTTTACTTTTGTTCTTTAACCATCATCAGGAATGGCTAAGAATAAAAACTGATATTGCAGTGGATTTCAGCATGGAAAAAACAGAGTTCCCACATGGCTGTTACTGAAATGCCCTCCAAAACATTAACATTGCCATCCAGATGACAACGTACCAACTCAAAAGTGCTGTGTCCAACACTAAGCCACTTAGAAGCACAGGATTATACACATATCACCCTGCTGAAAAGGAAAGGTGATGACAAGGAGCCAAAAACTAGGAACTGTAAGTTTATAAAAAAAGGCACAGCTAGTAAAATTAAGAACCATATAGATGGGGTTTGAGGCAATTAAAGATTACTCCAACGCCATTTCAATCATGCCCACGTGGTAGGGGTCAAAAAAAGATTACAAGACATTTTTAACACTTTTCATTGCACGGGGACAGGAGTTGGGTGGTGTATGCATGTTACATCATCAGTTCTGCGCTCCTTATTCTACTACCAACTAAGCAGAACTTACACCGCAGCTAATTAAGCAGAACCTAAATTCAGCAGGTTTGGATGACTTGCACCACAGTTTCAAAAGAACATCCTGAAACACTCTATTATTGATATCAATTTTAAACACATCTTGGCCACATAGAAGGCACAGTGGCTGGAACAAAACCTGCTGATGTGCTAAGTATCTTTAAGAAGTAAACAGAAAATCCCAGCAATGATCTCCAGTAAACTAAGAGAGTGATAAATTAATCTGTATAAACTGGAAATTCTGCAGAATGGGCAGTATCTAGTATTACTGGGTTGTGGGGGTTTTTTTTAAGTAAAAGCTTGTTATTTGATACTTAACATGATTTTACTCTTGTCATTAAAATCACAATGTTGATTATTCATATAGAATTTAGCTTTACACTACATGGTTTGATTAAGATGAGGAAATAATATGACATGTATTAATGGATGAAAATCTCATGCAGTGGTGACTAAATAATCACAGGTATACATGTATGTTCCTATTGAGGACTTGGCAGATGCTGGACCTTGGACCCATGGTGTTAACACATGTTAATGAGTGGAAGAGTCTGAAATCATTACTTATCAAGCCTGAAGATGACAAGCAGCATGGGACTGCTAAATTACAACTAAGAAGGGACCAACAGATCTGTATGGCTAAATAAGCTGCACTAAACAGTACGGACTTCAGTATTGCTGCTCACAGAACACAAATGATGGGAACAGCATCCTGTAAAGCCATTGGTTTTGGCAGGAACTTCCTGGTCAACATGGAAAGAATGGCAGCTGAGCACATTGTGCTGGAATGGCCTTGTGGTCAAGAGAACTCAGAGGGGATTTTCATGTGGATCCTCAAATGGAGGAATAAAAAAAAAAAAAAAAAAAACAGTGTAGCATTTGACAGTAATACTGTCAAAATTGTAAGTTTTAATGCTTGCAGTTCAAGGAGGATACTGAAAAACTGGATCCAGTGCAAAGAACCACCAAGAGGATGATTAAAGGACTGAAAGCTCAGCTTAGAGAAAGGCTCCAGAAGCACCATCTGTTCTCCTTAACGAAGGGAGAAGGTTAATAGGACGATCTGATCACAGTTTGCAAGTACCAATGTAAGGAACAGAAATTTGATCAAAGAGCTCTGTCCTCTAGCAAATCCAGTCTAACAAGAGGCAATACAAAACCAGACAAACTCGGATCCAAAACAATACATGCTATGATAGTTAACTATCAGTTAATGCTGATGTTGGCAGTATTACTAGTACTGATACCTGTCAGTAAGGCTGAATGCAGGACAGTCAGAAGCTGTCATGGACTCTCCATCACACATTAAAAACACGATGGGATGATTTTTTTTCGTACTCAGATGCAACTTTCTAGCTAACAAATGAATTAATTCAGAGCAGCCAGGGAATTATTTTCATAGCACAGACTTTGCATGAGAAGCTCTGTGTGTCCCCTGAGGCTCCTACAGCAGAAGCATCGCTCCAAGTTGGGGGCTGTGGCATGGCATGCCACTGGCACTGGCTCTCTCACTCCAGCAGCTCTCAGGAATGAAAGTTTGAGCCTGAAGCATCTCCTCTGCCACAGGGTGGTTAGCATTCCCCTGCCAAGCTGGTATTTATCACAGTACCTCATCCCTCAGCATCTCCCACAAAATATGACTATTGGGGGTAGGACACACAGTCACATGGAGCCCAAATCCCATGGAGCTTCAGCTCAGCTCACATCCTGCAGGTCCCTGAACCATGCAGCAAGGCTATAACCAGGTATAAAGTGATAAATCCAATCCTACGTTAAAGAAATCCCATTTTAAGGTTAAATTACCATTCTTCACTGGGATTTGGTTTTGGGGGTTTTGTTTTGGTTTGGGGTTTTTGGTGGTGGTGGTGGTGTTTGTGGGGGTTTTTTGTTTTGGTTTATTTTAGAAAGATTGGGGAGGTGGCTGTCCTTCAAATGCTCTTTGGCTCTGGAAGCTGAGGGAGCAGAGCATCAGCTGCAGGATCCCCACTACATTCCCAATATGGACCAGTTGTTTCTGGATCAATAGGCTGTGCTGAGAGCAGCCCCTGAGGGGGGCATTTAGGATAAATGCACCCTAATCACAGGCCTGGGCAGCCTATTTAACAGTTACCTTGTTAATAACCCAGCAGCATTAAGGAATAAGTAATTTAACCTCTTCAGCATGTTTTCTTAACAAGCTCTGACTCCTGTGCGCCATAGGTTTGTGGCAGCACATTTCCTCAGGGCCAAGAAGCAGCGCACAGAAGCAAGTGGAGTTTGTTTTGCAGAGTGTGGTATACTCTGAGGGAGCCCAAAGGATGCATGAGGTGCCTGGGACTCCTCACCTCTAGCCCCAGTTCACTCACCACATGCTAGGAAAGCATTTGTGGCTCTAGCCTTTCGGTATAGACCTATTCCTCCTCTTCTGTCCCTTACACTTACTGCAAACCAATGCTTCCTGCCCTAGGCCCCGCACATAGGCACTGTTTTTAAGGGAAACACAACCAAGGGAAGCAGAAGCCGATACCTCAAATAAGATGTGCAAGAAGCTGCTGGTGGATTTCTAGAGACAGAGGTGTGGGGGAGAAGGAGAGAGAATTTGGCTAGAGGCAGAAGCAGCCAATAGAGCAGCCAGCAGCAGGCTGGCTATGGGCAACCATTTATTAATTCAGACTGTGAGAGCCAGACCCCAGAAACAGCGGGGGGGAGCTGAACCCCACGCTGTGTGTGGGTGCCTCATGCAGCAGCCTTCACGGGAAAGGCTCTGCTGAAAAATTCCCAGCCCAGTTCCTCTGCCGAGCCTGCTGCTCCACTCCTGCCGTTCCTGCACAGAGCCGCTGATGTTTTGGAGGGGGAGGGAGCCCATCCCTTTCTGGCAACGCAGGCACCTCATGTAAATTCATTGAATAAATGCAGTCATTTCTCTCAGCTGATCCATCCCCACGTGCGCATGCTGAAACTGTGCCAGACCCTCAATGCAGCCAACTCTCCCACAGTTGTTCACTCCTGAAGGTGAAACTGTTCGTCACCCTTATCAGCATTTCTCCTTTTCCTTCCCCTGCCTGCCCCAAACTGCCTTCCCTGAATTTCCTGCCCCCGCTTCCTCACAGGAGCTTTGCTCTGCACAAGTCAAAATGCAACCCAGGCAGAGCCTTGAAAGAGACTTTGGAGAGAAAAGGACATCATAAAGTTATTTTAAGCTGAGGAAAACTGCATTTTCGTCAGAGGTTGACTTCAGTCTCTAGAGCCCTTGAATTTTTAGACTTAACTCTGTCTTCTTGATAAGGCTCCATAGTAGCCAAGTCCCACAAAGATGTTTCCAAAGCACCAGCAGGCATAAGCAACTAGAAACAAAACTGGAACTAACTGGATGCCCACATGAGCTTCATCTCCTGCAATCAGTCCATGTGAGCCTGTTAGTCATCTAAAACAGCACAACACTCAGCTCTTCATGGAAGAGGAAGGCTGTGCTGGATCAGCTGAAGCTGATTCTTTTCCCCTCTATTTTGGAGTAACCAGAAACTCCTAGTCCCAACCTGGCCTGAAGAAATGTCTCCAATTAAACACATGAGGGTCTGAATCAGCAGGGCTGCAGTCTGGAGCCCACTCTACCCTCTACTGACTCCGAGATCCATGCAGGTCTGCAACACCTTATCACATCCCACAAGGCTGGACAGGACACAAAACACATCTCCTTCCTGCAAGGGATGCTTGTCACCTCTACATGCTGGTCTGAGCAGAAGCCTCCACACTAACCATGGAAATCCAGGGCTTTGAGGGTCTGTTTTGCTTTGTGCAAGAAAACAACTAGAAGCTCAAAACACATGGACAAAGTATACTTCAAAATTCATGGACCCTAAGCTGTTATCCAGCTATGGAAGCTCTATGGGCTTAGGTTTACATCCTCTGCACTTCTATTGGCTTCAGCTGCAGCTGCTGCAGGAACCTTCTCAAGCAGGAAAACGGGGTTCTCCTTCTCCTGTATTAAGCATCTCAGAGTAAAGCAAGGGAGGTACTGACAGCATGTAGTGAGAGATCTGTCAGAGGAAGAGACGGAAAGAATCTATTATTTTAAAGAACACACAACTGGCCAGCTCAGGAACCTTTTAATTAGAGACTTTTTTTTGGCCTTTTTTGGATTTGGAGGCAGCAATATAGGGATATGTATCAGGACCTGTTCCAGACTCACATAGCTCTAGCTCTGTATGCACTGCTAACAAGATGAAACATTACTTACTTTCCAGAGTGACTGGTGATTGAGGATGCCTTAAATTGAGACTCTTCATAAGGCTTTTAATTACATTTAAAATACTGTGCAATCATTTATGAAATCTGTTACCTTTCAAAGCATCTTCATTTCTAAAAAGAGGCACTACAGTCCCCAACCACTAGAAAATTCCTGCCTATGCTTTGACACCTTTTCACTGCACATTTTCAAGTCCAGGTCACACAGGGCAGCAATGACAGAAGTAACCCTACAGAGACATGCACAATAGCTTTCAAAAAAAGGTTCAGACCTTTCAGACTTACTACTTAAAGAAAAGCGTTTCTACATTTGGAACCAAACCCAAAATTCAAGCCTCAGAACAGCCAAGGTTAGCATTACAACTCGGATCTATTCAGTTCTCTCCCTGACTCCCTCTGCTCTTAAGAAGCAGCTTTTTGCATCTACCAGCACAGGCCCTAGAGCACACGTGACCTCACCCTGCTGCAGCAGCCAGGAGCACCGGTGGCATCTGTCTCCTGGGAGAGGTGCAGCTTCAGACCCATCTGAGCTCCAAACTCTGGAGGAACCAAAAGTAGAGAAACTCTCATATTTTTCTCCCTGCCTTGCGTGTTGTACAAGCTAAACTGTCGGTTTGTGGATCTTTTGAGATTGAAACTGGATTATCATTTGAAGAGCCAGAGCAGAAATTCAGCTAAAGGTCTCCTGGCAACTCAAGGATGGTCCTTTAACATAGCATGTTGACATGGTAGGTACCCGCACACACTCTCCTCTAGCAAGAAAGCCTACGAGACACCAAAACCCAACCCATAGTTGCTTCTTAGCTTGACAGTCCAAAAAGTCACTATAGTAATGTGGTTTAATATGCATTGCAGAGCTTAGGCCAATGCTCTTAATTTTTTAAGTGCAGCATCTCTGGACCATACATATTTAAGAAAAACTATTGATCCCATTTGTCCGAGATCAGCACTAACTTTTGCACAAGTAAAGCTACATACCTGCTTAGCTCTCAGCAATCCTTGCTCTCTAATGTGGACAATGTCAGGATTACATCTTTCTGGGTGTTGCTCCATCTGCACGCTTTAGGCTCAGATGCAACCCATCTGCTTTAGCATAATTTTTTAGTATGATTTAAGAGGCCGTAATTCAAGATAGCCAATAATATTTGATCGATAAGCTCAGGCTGCCACAGCATAATTGTGTGCTGCAGCTCTAAAGACACCGAAGGGAGGCAGCACACCTGCAACAAGGAGCTGAGCCCCGTGCAGAGCTTTACAAACTACTACAGCTTAGAGCTGCTTTGAATTAGCCACAGCCACCTCTAAGTGACCTCAGACTACTGGAGTGAAGAGGTTTGAGGCTTGCACCAGTTCAGGAAGCTAAAGATGTCCAGCTTTGCCTGGTTCCTCGCTGTTTTCCATGCTCCCTTCTTGCAAGTGTTAAATAAGGTCAACCCCTGCCTCCAGATTTCCCTCAGCTTTAGAGACATCACAGAAGCATGTAAACCATTAACAGATTCTCTAAAGACATGTCCCCTGAAGGGGGGGGATACTTTCCCTAGACAGTCACATTCAGCAGTTTTATATATCATAACTGCTACTAGATAATTTCCAGCTCAGTAATATGCTGAAGGAATGACTGGAATCCCAACTGAAAGCACTAAGTACCATACACAGACACAAAAAAAGGGATAGTGCCTGTCAAGCATTTACAGTCTCAACAGGTAAATCAAAAATCTGACTGCATATCAAAAGTATCATAAAGAGACAAGTCTTGACTAAAGTCTCAGAGCAAATAAGTGAAGAGGCAAGATTATTACCCGGGGTGTCCTGAAATCACCCCAGCAGCTTTCTGAACTTGTCCCTTAACTATAACTTCTTTGCAGACCTATCTTACTGATCCCAAAATATTAACAGTAAGTGGGTCCTGCACCACAGCTGCAGTCATCATCAGATATTCTCCTCAGCAGCTATGGGATGGTTTGTCACTTCCTCATTTACATTCACTGGGGCTCCTCAGCTCCACAAACGTAGCCCAAACAGCAGTCACTCATTCACTTGTCCCTTAACTATAACTTCTTTGCAGACCTATCTTACTGATCCCAAAATATTAACAGTAAGTGGGTCCTGCACCACAGCTGCAGTCATCATCAGATATTCTCCTCAGCAGCTATGGGATGGTTTGTCACTTCCTCATTTACATTCACTGGGGCTCCTCAGCTCCACAAACGTAGCCCAAACAGCAGTCACTCATTCACCATTTGATCCATAAATAGACTCGGGTTGGCAAGAAACGGGTCACCAGGAAAATGTAATTCAGCAGACAGAACCAGCACCGACCACCAGCCCCAGCAAACCAAAGTCACCCCAGCAACTTCAGATCAATGGATCTACAGGAATCACCTGCCGAGTTCCTGATGCTGACATCATGAATGCCCTTCCACTCATTATCTCATCTCCAGTGCTAAGACCCAACTCAAAGTCATTGTACAAATCTTAAGTACAGGCTCATAAGAATAGATATTTTCTAGCACAACCCAGAGAAGGTCCAACTTTGTGTCTACTTCCAGGTGGGGTTATTTCTCTCACACCCCTCCAACATCTCTGCTAGATCAACCGAATATTGTCAGAGCTGCAATCTCAACTCTGAAGTGCTGATACAGAGATTAGCTTTGAACTTACTGTGTTACACTATAAATGCCAGAGACAACTTCAAGCAAAAAGGCACTATTTGCATTATTGCTCTAGTGAAGCTAATTTGCTACCAGAGATAGTTCAGGTAACATTTGCCATCGCTACATTCCATCAGTTGCATGGACAGCATGGTAAATGGCTGCTGTTGTAGCCAACTTAATAACCGCTTTAATAATCAATATACATGCACAGTATGTATATTCTATAGTCACTGGACAAATAGAGCTGCTGTTTGGTACTACTAGAGAAATCCCTATTACAAGAGGACTGAATAACTACAAACCTGGAGCAGTTCAGGGCACCTTCCAACAGTGGTGGCGAGCACTGAAACAGCTCAGTGTGCTTCTGGAGCACTTCTGACATCTGACACAGCCAACAGCTGGAACTGCTGGCTCCCAGGAGCTCCTACAGGGAAAAAGTGCTCCCAGATGGCTCTTGCATTAACAAAAAGGTGTTTTGGTCATAAAATGCCTTTTAATTGAAGCTTAATTAGAAGGAACAATCTTGATTAAATTTGCTTGATGAAAAAGGTTCCTCAGGTCCAGGTTGGAAACAGAGACTAGTACTGTGAACAGATGGGGATCCAGGTATCCTGATCAAAGATCATTTTATTCTGTAAACAAGGAATGGTAAAGCAACTATAATACAAAAAAAAAAAAAAAAAAAAAAAAAAGCTGTGGGTAAAAAACACATTGATTTCTAACTGCCAGTAAAATAACCTACAGCAGTTGCTGTGTGTGTGGATGCACACAGGCAGGATCAATGCCCAAGATCTTTACTTGGCTTTTGCACACAAGAGACAGGCATTTGTTCCTCTGTGCACCAAACGCTCAAGGAGCCAGAAAACTAAAAACTGTTTCTGTGAAGCATATTGTTATTACAAGACTACATCTTGCACGGCTGTGCTGGCCAGAGTCCCTACTGAGACGGTGAGTTTGGAGTACTGGCTCCCTGATTTGGTCCAGTCTTCTAAAACTGCAGCAACTGGCATGAAAACCCTCCTACCAGACTGCTATGGAGAAAACAGATTTATGCTTGTCATGTCCCCAAAGAAATGTGGACTCATCACACAGACCAGTGGCTCCATGCTCAGAGATAGAACGTCAACAGCTATATTAAGTAGAGGTACGAAGCATTTCCCAAACAGCTTTTATTGTTCAGGCACTAACCTCAACCCTGGATTTCATTAGATTTTTACTTGCTACCATTTTCCTTTTTTTCATGCCCACACCACCTCCAGGTGATAGCTGTTAGATGAGTATTTTGGGGTTTAGAAACATTCTGCTTTTAACTTATGAGCATTTCCCAGCACCTCTCTATACTGTTGACTGGAAAGACACCAGCATTTTCATATGCCTGCTGGGTCAAAGACATTTGGGGAACCATTGTAAGTGCCCTCCCCAGCAGGTACTATCCAAAAATTCAGAGCATTTCATAAACACTAACTAAGCCTTAAAGCATCCACAGTGAAATGTTATCATCTCCATTTCACAGATAGACACACTGAGGTTGTGATTTGCCAGTGGACAAGGTTGCTTCTATTTCTGCTTCTGCTTCCAGCTTACAGTGTGCCCTGGCACAGGTCACTGCACCAAACTCCTCCCGGGTGCGGGAAAGCACTTCTCCACACGTTTCCAAAAGCCTGCACCCAGCCTGTTCCTGCATTTAACAGGGATAGGACCGGGCACATCGGGAAAGGGGCACAGCCTGGCCAGCTCCTGCAATGCCTTTCTGAGAGGCTGGCGGTCTGCAGGACTTCTCTTGGAAGCCTGGAGTCCAGAGCCGTAACTGTGTTTAGCTTTTATTTGACCTATCTACATTTCAAAGTCAAAGAGGAAAGTTTAAATTGCAGCCCATAGGAGATGCATGCATGTCTATGCAGAAATGCAGCAGTATGAACCTGCTTGAATTAGTATTTAAGCATTTTTTTTAAAACACTTCTCCCCACTTTTCCCCATATTAACCAGTCTGGCAACACTGCTAGCACCATGTTAGAGCCATGAGACACATTTATCAGCAATCAGCCTTCCAATGAGTGAGGGGCTGTATGGAGACATGCAGTTACCAAAAAGAGGCACTTAACCACCTCTCAAAGCTTATTTTATGCTCACCAGCTTATACCCAGATTTCCTTCCCTGCTACAAGCTGTTTAAAGGGTTGCTAACTTAAAATGGAAAACGGCTTTTTTTTTTTTTTAAAAAAAAAAAAAGGCATTAAAGTCAAAGCAAGCTACACACACACACACAGCATTTTCTTATTCAGCTTCATAAAACCTTCCTGCCTCTGGAAAGCCTTCTTTCACTCCCCACTTCTCCCTCCTGCCTGGCATATTTTTATAAGCTTCTCAAGCATTATCTCAGCATTGCTGCTTCGTTCTGGTGGGCCAGGGACCTGCTGGAGGTGCTCAAGGGCTTCAGCATCCCAAGAGGTGCACACAACTAACCTGTAGCTTGCAGCCTTCCTTTTCCCAGGGAGACAGATGTTGAGTACAGCTGAAACTATTAGGGAAGATAAACCAGGTTTCCATGGTTATGGCAACCAGATCTTCCCATCTTGGGAAAAATGCAATGCACAAACCACTGTTAGGAAGAAACAGAAACAAGCCCAGACTTATGGGCAGCTGTGTACTACAGCTCCTGGATGTTTTACATGCAGGCACCAGCCAGGAAAAAGAAAAAAAAAAAAAAACAAACCAAAAAAACAAAAACAAAAAAGCTTTGACAGCTCAGAGATCTGTGGGCTTAGAGAGCAGCAGTGCTTTATGGCGTGTTCTATTGCACTTGTGCTGTGACAGCACTTGCAGTAAGCGTATGGGTGGGCAGGCTGCGTTTCTGGTCCTTGCTCGCCTGGGTGAGCCTCCCTACCCCAAAGGGGGTCTGTGCTGCAAGACGAGGCATTCGTTACCAGAGAGCAAACCGTCAATGGATCTGAGCTGCCTGTCTCACAGGCGAGATGAAGCAGGTGCAGGCTGCTCTCTGGGGCATGAATAAAGAGCTTGTGCACAAAAACCCTGGGAAGGCAGAATTTGCAGGTGTGAATTTGCAAATCTGTGCCATTGAGTTCGAAGGTTTGGGCTCAGTGTGCTGCAAAAATACACACGCAAAGCCACGGTCCTCTCCCTCCCCTCCTCCAAGCAAAGCGTGACATGGTTTCCTTCATGCTGTCCTGAAAGTAAAATGGTTTACGATCAAAAGTCCGTGCTGCTTCAAACTGAAACACTGATGAGGCTGAGGGTGCCGACACAATGTGGAAATGACAACTGCAGAGCCCTGGCAGATTTCGGAGGCAGAGACTCTCCAGGGCAGAGAACATCACAGCTTCAATCCCACTTAAGGTGCTGGAATAGCATCACAACCATGTTAATTTCCAGGCAAGGAGAATATTCTTTCAGACCAGAATAAAACAGATTTCAGGCTTATTTTGGGAATTGAAAGCAGGGAATCGGTGGCTTGCATACTTGGCTGATCACACTTCCCTATCCCCCTCCTATATTCCTCTCTACAGCTATGCACTGACCACCTGTCCTGACATCAGCTGTTTAAATCAGAGCTGCACAGGCTTAGCAACACCTACCCCTGGTAATCAAACTCCTCTGAACAACACCTTGGAAACATGTGAATCCTGTGCCAGCACAGCCTGTCTGAGCAGCCGCCACCAGAGACCGGAGCCCACCCCCTCTCCCCAGGGCAGGTACCCTGGGCTCCATCAGCAGCAGGCACTGCCCACGCACCCCTCCCAGCTGGTTTCATTCCCTGAAGCCACTGTCTCATCGCGTAGCACAGGGGTACCAGCAGCTAATGAATGCTGGAACACAGACGCTTGTCCAATATGGAATCTGATCGAGATAAGCCCATTACTTTTCCACAGAGAGTGTCTGACCCTGACCTGCAATTAACAAATCAATTAAAATATTATTTTCCCTTCTTCTGAAAACAGCCAAGCTGCCACCATCAATAATGCTGTACTCTAGTCCCTGGGACTTTCTAGAAGAGCACAAAACAAGGTTTGAGGGGAAGAAACTCAGATGCATCCAAGAATGATGAAGACAGATTTCCCCTGTTTCAGGGCATTTTCAGCTGGCTTTGACCATTCAGGGTTGACTTCACTTTCCAAAGAGTCACCTGTGGGACACTAATCTATTTGGCAAATGAGAATCTGTGGGGTGCAAAAGCACAAACACACATACAATGTCAAGACAACATTCTGATCCACATTAAAACTTCTCCAAAGTACCTAGCTGGAAAATAAGCTTTCACAAACCCATATTGTGTAGGACAAGCAATGATTTTGTAATTTCTTTAACCGCACCCTACTGCGTATTGCAGCAGACCTAAGCAGTCTCATCATACCCAGACAAAAGAATTACTGGAGCTCAGCACCTACCCATCAGGGTGTCTTAGGCAAGTTGCTTGCTGAAGCAGACATTTGAGATCCCACTTAAAATATATTTGCCTTAGCAAGGGTTATTCCTAAACAATTAGCACCACTCTCCTCAAGGCTGTACATTGTTGATTTAGCTCCTTTAAGGCACCTGAGAAGGATTCAAGATGTGTGCATACAAGACTCCTAGGCAATACACACTCAGAGTATGGATTTGACCCTGTTCTTTCTCTAGGTACCTCAAGAATGGCCAGAAAGTCATTGCTAAAACTCCTCTGGCCAAATGCATCTGAGAGTGACCCATGCTGTATTAGGTGCTGTGCTCAAGATGCACAGCACCTAATACAGCATTTTTAAAATTTGTCCAGCCTACCATTAGCTGCAATGACTCATGTGCCATTAAATCTCATCTGCTTGACCTTCTCACCCTCAAAACCCTGCAATAAAAAAATGTAGCAATTCCTGCCCCTTGCAACCAAACCTTGACCCTTCTTCTTTATGCATTCAAACCGAATTACATTTTAGCAACAGCTCACTGAAGACTCCTTAGGACACTCAGATGTATCTGCCAGGGTTTCTCTTCAGCAGAGATACAGCAAGAAAGCCACATGGACAGAGACCTTATGAGCACTGCTGCTCTGCAAGGGGCTGAAGCTTCTCATGTGCATGAAAGGAAACATCTCTTCTACTGGTTACAACCCTCAACTCAGCTTGGTTTTAGTCAGCAACTTTCAGGTCCCTCTGGAACATTGAAAGGGCTTCGGCCCTCCCAAAACAAGCCAAGCTGTTCCCACACCTTGGTAACATCTGAGTCAGGAAGAAACCGTCTTGGACCAGGCAGATAGGGATGCCAAATGTCTGTGTCCCCATCCCCCAGGCATCCCTGCTATTACCTGGCATGCTAGCAAGCGGGATGGCCTACAGATGAGTGAAGGTTGAGGCTGTCATGCTTGTTTCCTCAAATGACTACGCAGACCGAAAGGAGAGATCCTCTAGCTCTATTAGATACTTCTCAATATAATCCTTTCATGTAATATGCTAATAAGCGGTGGTTCAAAATAAATCAATAAATCCAAGTAACCAACAGAGGAAGGGATTTCTTGATGACAGAAGCATCCATTAATATCTTGTTGGTTGAGCTTCAGAAAAGGCCTGGCAAATCTATAAATAGCTATACACAGAGTCTCATATTCAAAATTAAACACAAGGATGCAGCGCAAAGGCAAGCTAATCTGTAATGCTGGTGCCCAGTGGCTGAGAGTGCTGGCACCTTCTTTTCTGTCATTCACATGGAGCAAGAGATTCAGTCTCTACACGGTTAAATAGCTTTCCAGAGTAGTGCTGGCACAGCGTAAGACAGCGATGGAAGCAGGACCCCAGTGTACTACAGCACATATCAGAGAGCTGACACTTCTGATAGCTTTTCTCCCACTGCTCTGCAAGGCAGCTATGGTTTGTCGCACCAGGACTGCGGATCTGGGAGGAGGCAAGCCCTCCACAGCACGGACCTGGATCTAGCGCTCTCACCCAACCAAGAGCTAGACTCCAAAACCCAACCAGCATCTCAGTCTCCACCCACACACCCCAGCCTCTGCTGGAGAGCCACCCAACCAGGTAATCCCATGAGCAACGAGGGGCTGCCACGGTGAAATACACCTCCACGGCAATTAAGTACAGACCACTGTTTCACAAGATGCCAGGCTGGGAAAAGGCAGGCACAAGTCTGGAAAATAAGTGAGATTGCACCAGTGTTGGGACCATGTCATATGCATGACTAGTTCTACAGAAGCACCCTGGAGCTCTGCACTGACTCAGGGAGCTCAGTTCATAGCCCAGGATAAAGCTGCTTGTTTTCATCTGTCCCTACAGAGCAGGGCCATCACCCGCATGCTGAGCAGAGCGTTGCCCTTTGGTTTTAGATACCACCACAAAGAAAGCATCCACGGTCCTGCCAACCTACCAAACAATAGTTCATGCAGGAAATACACTACAATAACATTCTCATGTCCACCCTGGACTTCTGACTAGTTTCCAAGTGAAATTTTAACACTCAACCACGTTCGTTTTGGACTTACAGAAGAAACAGCCTGTCACCTGGGTACGTTGCCTGAAAATAACCAGCCAGCAGGACAGATTTACACAAACTGAAATAATTTCTTCTGAAATACATTGTTTTTTGAAGAAAGTCCACTATAAAACAGTCCTTATCTCGATTCTTCTCCTCCAAGTGTTGAGAAGTGTCTTCCCATTTATTTGCTGCTTTTGAATATTATCCGAGCAGAGATTAGACAGTTGCTGATATTGTGAACACTATGCATACATCTTTGAGAAATACCCATCTTTCATACAGAGCAATCAGCCATGAGACACTGAACGACTGGGAGCAAAGACTTTGAATTCAGAGTAAAAGCAAAACCCAAAGCCACACCCAGATGTATCTAATTTTTCTGAATGGAGGAAATCTAGGCTAACAAATTACTAAATTGCTACACTTCATAAAAACTGAGGGACCGGGAAAGGTGTATTATCTTTTTACAGGGTATATCCTTATGTGTAGGCTACAGAAATAAACACTGTATTTTCATATATCCTTTTCCATAACAGACACCAGTGTCACCTACATATAGATACTTCTGTATGCTTCCATTTCTAATAATTTATTGGGACCCCTGGTCCTACCTACTGAAAGACACATCCAAAAGAACATGCACTCACCTCTAAATCGCTGAGCAGCTCACACCCATCTCTGGGAAAAATACACCTTTAAGCCTGCATTATGTAACTGTTCCCCTGGAGTGCCTGATTTTCCAGCAGATAACTTGTTTTTGAAGTTGCAATTCAAAAGCTGGCATTGAAGGCTGGGTTATGCCTCTGAGAGCACAACCCCTCGCTCACCACCTCGAACAAAGGCATCGCTCAGTCCTCAGCGCACCCCTGTGTCCACGTTGGTCCTTCAGGGAGGCTGATGCGTGGAGGCAGTCGAAAGCTTTGCAGGTAGGGCACTGAACTCCGGTTTATAAGGACCACAGTATTCCTGCAAGGGTGGCTAGGATGCTGGCAGACCGAGGAAGAAAGTGAATACCTTAGAGACCTAGCTTTCTCTTAACTCCACAAAAATCTTCATTTAAGACTAAGAACTACAGCCTCTAATCTCTCTCTATATATACACCAAGATATGTACATACCTGGGTCAAGAGTGGGAAACATCTCATTTCCTCAAAGCTCCTAAACCCTGGGAATAAGCAGTGCTGCGAGTAGGTATAAATACTGTCCTGACTTACTGCTGCTCTAAGCTGACCTTCCTACTATTTCTTTATGCCAAGTGAGGGCAAGATTATCATCCTCCCTCAGAGAGAGATCATCTGCTTATGAACCATGTCCACAGACACATCCTCAACAAGCCTCCGGTCTTCCTTCATTACCACCACTGTGAATTGCCTTTTAGAATTTTTTCCCCCATTATGCAAGAAAAAAATTACCTGCATTTTCAACACTGAGATAGTCTCATCAGGGTAACTGCAGTGAAGTATCCAATACAGGGCCAAATAAGAATGTTCTGCCATGTTGAACTAACCCAAAATAGTTGAAGAATATTTTTAATAAATTCAGCTGCCTTTCCCCTACTAACACACTGCTTCAAAGAAAACTTGCGGTTCATACCTCCAGAGTCCCTGGAGAACTATATCTTCCACACTGCAATCCAGAGACTCCCTGTTCTTCACTAAGGATGATTTTTCTCGTGTTCTAGCTCAGAGTATCATGGAAAAGGTGTTTAATTGCTAAATGTGCTAGAATGAGAATTATTCTGGCACTTCAGCAGGTGACCATCAGCAAGCTGCTTCTACTCTGTGCTTCTTTTTCCTTTGTAATACGAATAAAACTCTTGGCTTCCTTTTTGTAGTAGCAATGCCCATGAATGCAAAGAGCTATGCAACAACTTAGTGTTGTACATTACAAATGCTGGCGTTTTACCAGGTAGACTGACTTGAGGGAAGAGTGGAGTCCAGCTGCCAGACTCAGCTCCAGAAGCCATGTGTCATTAGCAGAAAGAGTCAATGAGAATGAAGCATTTTGGCTCTTTCAGCAAAACATTAAATGTCATATGAAGATATGTCACCTGAATATTCCTGAGATGTTGAGCTGGTTTTGAACAGAAGTATCAAACCAAAGCAATTCAGCGTTACTGATTTCTTCCCTGTCCCACGCATTTCCCATTCCATTTTTCCTTAGTGTGGGCAAAAGCTAATATCGAAACACTTGCACGTCCCAGAAGATGGATCTTCCAAGAGTTATTCGAGTCTATACCAGGCCTAAAAGGCTTTGCCTTTGCCAATATTTCTAATCGAACTGCTGAGGCAGTTGCTGAATATACAAGGTGAGCCACCTTATCCCAAAAGCACCCTGACACCACAAAGAGCTGACACTGCTTGTTCCTGGCTGGGCTTTGCAAAAGAACAAAATGGAACGTTTTCAGATAAGGCTTTTGATTTCCTGGAGCTCTACCCTGTAATGGTGAAATGGCTACATTATTCAAACAGACAATATCAGGTATAAAGCATCACAGGCATCTTTCCTTGCATCCCAGCAGCATAAATATAAATGAGCCTGAGTTGTTGACTTGAGATATGCTACTTCTGGTGACTTCAGTGGGACCAGGACAGGTATCATGGCAGAAGTCAAAGGGAACATGACAAGGCAAACACAGAAGCAGCATCCACTGATACAGATGCTTATTGACTTGGGTCCCCTGTTCCTCAATGGCAAACACACACTTTTATGCACGTATCTTTAACTGGTGGTGTGCCCTTGGCAGGGTTTGGTGAGGTGGACTCATTGGTGTCTTTGGAACAGTCCCAAATACATCCACCACCCACAAAACCAAACTAACTAGTGCCTGAGAGACCTCAAACATTAAAACAGCACAACTCTCCTAAACTCTGTCATTCAAAATTTCCAACCCCTTCCCCTCATAAAAAGGTGATTAAAACCAGCCATCTGTTAGAGGCACACACATCCACACACAGCCCTGAGTATTTTCCTCCTGTGAAGATCCATAAGGAAAAGAAAGGAAACAATTATAAGAATAATGTTCTCCAAGACTGTTTCTGCATGTTGCCCTTTCTGTTACTGCAAATATTTGTCTTTGAAGATTCTTTTCCTGCACAAGAATTGAAGTTTACTGTGCATGGAAACTTTACAGGCTATTACACCAAACAAATTACACTCTTAAACTCCATAAAATAATGTTACTCTAATAATTTTATAAAACATTTTAAAATTCAGAGTCAGATTATATGTGAGATTAATAACATTTTCAAAGCTCTGTAAATATTCTCTGATATTTAAAAGTATGAAATGTTTTATGTAAGTGAAATGTCTCTTACACTGAAGGATTTTGATCCCACTAGAAAGTGCATATCAATCAGGCCTTATCAGTAGGAAAAATATTAGGATTATCTTCTAGGCAGAAGTCTAGCGTATCCTGCAAAATGGTGCAAACAAATGAACAAGTTGTTTGGTTATAGCTAACAAACATTACACACGCAATATAAGATGTGAAGGGGGCAGTGATGCACACTGGCATTCAATCACATGCACTTGTAACTTCATTTACCATTCAAGATAATTTCTGTCTGCTGGGTCTCATAGCAAACCAACTATGAAGTAGTTACAGGATCCCAACCTTCTGCCATCCCAATGAACCCAAGATTGCAAAGCAGGTATTGGAGTTGACAGCACAGGAGAAGAAAAAGATGTTATGAAATACCAGATGATTAGCAATTGTCACAAAAAAAAACATGACAATTATGTGGACTGCTACTTCCGTCCATTTGTCTTTGTTTCTATAAGGATATCCCTCTGGGATACAGCACATCACTCAGTCTATAGGATGCAGCACACCTATAGAAACAGTTCTCAGACCTCTTTTTTCCAGTGTTTTCTGCATCACCATCTTTACTAGGGACAAGACTAGGGTCTTCATCTGAGGCACAGAAGGGACATTACCATATCATACCCACATCAAACTACTGCTGAAACACAGAGGCCTGACGACAGCTAAAAAGAAAAAAAAAAAAAAAAAAAAAAACAAACACAGAACAAAACAACATGTTACAATAGCAATCACCTGGAAGAGAAAAAAAAAAAACAAAACAAAAAACCAGAAGGTGTTTCCTAATGTCCTTTCCTATCCTGCCAAGCAGATCAGATGTGCTTTCATCCTTCTACAATCTTTACCACCATTTAGGATGCTGCAGCACTAGCGTGTCTCCAGGCCTGACACTATTCTCTTACCTCTGTTATGAAACACTGTTGGTCTATTTATTGCTGAAGTGCTGAAAAACTATTAGGATACATCATCCAAAAAATAACTGGTAAACTTTAACCTTGCTAGTCATGATGCAGCTGGCATGAGATGCATCTCTCCATTTAAGCTCACCTGAGATGTTTCAGAGAGCACATTTGAGCTATGAACTTCAGAAAAAGGAAGAGAGGGAAGCTAACAGCACCCCACTAGGCTGAAGGTAAACAGATGCTTTAGTAGTAAAATGGCTCAAAACCTTTTGGATTAGCAGGAGAAAAAACAGTACCCTGGTTTCAGAGGATTGGTACTTAACCAATCTTCATACCATTCAGCAGCCCAGAGTGTGTTTAAAAATTTCAACCCATAAAAATTCAGAGATAGGATTTAACCCAGGGGTCCTACTGCTCTGTACCACCCACTTCCTTATCACCAACAAGACCTCCTTCCAAAGCCCTGTAAGCTCTCGTCCCACGCCACAGCATCAATACCTGGATCCAACCACTCCCAAACTGCAAACGCTACCCAACCAAGGTCTCAGATCAGCAGGGCAAGACGCTAAAACCACATTGGGTTCATGATACAATTCCTACATAAGGTAATGAGCACAGGCCTCACCCCCAGAACATGCACATAAGCGCATACTGCCCAGGCACCAGCCAACCTCCCACTTAAACAAAAATCAGAGCCACACTGACATACAGCCCCCGTGCACGGTAACTCCATTAACCAGAGGTTGCTGCAGCCATTCTCCCACTGCAGAGTGCAGGCATAAGGGGCTGAATCCAGCTGATTTACAAGCTGGTGCCTTGGACTTGGCACAGCTGTGTGAAACTCTGGCTCTCCATCCCCACACTTTTTTGCCAGCAGGGGCTGAGTTGAAAGCCAAGGGGTTTCTTTTCCAGAGGAGCAGGAGCTGATTTATTGCCTCATGTAGCTGTAACTAGCCCCTCTAGGAACAGAGCCAACAGTCCAATAGGTCTTTCAGTGAAAAAGAAGGATCCAGTACCAGACCCATCCAAGTTTATCTTATATCAAGGAGTTCACTGCCCATGCTTAGCTATTTCTGGATTGCTCTATCATCAACTGGGGTCATAATTAGAGACAATCTGATTGCATTTTCCCCTCAAGGAAGTACATGAGCTTTTCAGTTCGTTAGATTCAGGGCGTTCAGCAGCCATTGGCCAATAGCCACCTTGGTCACTATTTCTGGTACCCTGCAGCATCACTATAAATATACTTAGTTCATAGCAATTGGTGCCATCTGGGGCTATTCTGGGACACAGGGTAAAAACCACATAGTTCACAAACCAAAGACAACACAATCTGTTTTGAGTGATGCTTTTTTGGTAAAGCTACAAGATCATCCAGGTGAGGCCAGATCAGCCATCTTCATTCAACTAAACAATTTCACATGGCCTTGCAATGCATTTAAGCCAGAAACCATTGGCAAAGTATGAGCAGAACATTCGCAGCCAAGATCTGCATGGAAATACTTGACATAGTCACTTGTAACACTTGCAATTTCACAACCAGCTCTGTCGAACTGTCCTGGGAAATTCCATGGAAAAATTTAAATTTAAAAGTTTTAAAGGAAGCATCACTGTTCTGTTTAAAATGTTTTTTGTTCTTTATTTTTTTTCCAATGCAATAATTTCAAACCAAATTCAAACTAAAACATGTTACTTGCAACTGAAATACAGTATTGCTGAAGAAAAATATACAGGCGTTCCTGACTACATGGCACTCCTTTCCTGGAAAACAGCACTGTTTCTCTTTTACCAAGGAAATTAAAATGGAAAGCTAGAAACAACCATTTTTCCCAACAACTTAACCTCCATACTTCAACAGATAGAAGACCTAAGGTTGATTAGGGAAATAATACAAGAACCAAAACCGATGATAAAGCTTTATGGTCCATATGTACTGCCACCTGGAAAGGCCTTGAAAGCATCACATGAAATCCACAGTGCCTCAGAGATCAGTAAGAGTATTGTGATACCCCCGCACAAAACAGCGCACAGTGAAATTGTTGCTGAAAAATATGTCAGTTGTGTTGTTCGTAATACTTCAGATGTTGACAAACTCTCATAGATCCAAGGCAGCACCCAGCTGGACAATGCCCTTAACGTGCTTTAACTTTTGGTCAGCCCTGAAGTGGTTAGGCAGTTGGACTAGACAACCACGATAGAACATGGTAGAACAGAATATTTTCAATTGGAAGGGATGTATCAGTAACTGCAGAGTCCAGGAAGCCCTTGACTGGCCCAAATAGTAAGAAAAAGTATTGGGTCCAATCTGATTCAGCACAAAAACTTCAGGAAATGAGATTTTCTGCAAAACTGAAAAACTGATTTTTAGGCAGCTCCTTTGCAAACAGGAGGGAGAAGAGGCAGATGCTTACACCCGTGTTCCTGACAGGCACTGGAAAGCCCAGAAGTGTCACATATTATCTTTTGCTAGACCATTGACTACTACCCCTAAGGCTGAACAGAAGTCCTGACACTAAGAGGGACGGCCCACAAGCAGGTATTCTGCAGGAGACAAAGCCTTCACGCATCTGAGGATCCAGGGAGAAAAGCAAAGCACTAAACACCTCCTGGATGCCCCAGACAGGCTTCAAGCCCAGGTCCAACTTACAGAATTGATACGAAGCTACATGGGAGAAGTCAGACAGGTCAACTTACATGGTCCTACCCAGTACGCTCCAAGCCAACAGCTAAACCACGGCCACTTTCAAGATAAGATGATGGAAATCTTCATTCAGGACATGCTCTGTTTGGTTTGGATGAGCAAATAGCTGTGCATCTTCTGGGTAATAAAGATGATTTCAGGAAGACAAGAGCAGTAAAGTAGCTGAGCACCAGCCTTTCCTTTGAGATTACCAAATATAAACCTATGCTCCACATGAGCATAAACTCATTTCAGTGGTGGTGATGCCAGCTTTAACTGCGCTGAGATTCAGCAAGACTCTTCTGGACTCACTGTTCCCGAAAACCTTTAAATAAAAAAGAACTGCCTGTGTTTTCGTATGTATAGCCGTATGTTTATAACAGGCCATCAATCCAAAAATTCCTACCATTTGACTGACACAGCACACAACATTGCTTGCACTAGAAGATCCTTGTGCACGCAAAGCTCAGCCCCAGCTCCAATACCATGTTCTCCGTTTCAAACAGAGGAACACGAGGCTAACTTCTGCCCTCAGTTCTGCTGTCATCAACCTTAGGGTGGTGACACAGAAACCATCCTAATTTGATCAAAACCAGTACTTTCTTACTATAAATAATTAAGATTTTAAACACATTCTGTTCTTTGTCTCTGTATACTGCCCACGGCTGCATGCTTGCACTGTTTCAGTATGTGAGGCTTGTCCTCCTATTTCTGGGAACCTTCTAATCAAAGGAGGTAGAAAATTCAAACTTAGCTTTTTTTAAAATTTTATTTTAAAGAAAAAAACAAAAAACCCAACACCAAACAAAAAACACACAACACAAAAACCCACAAATCACACCGAAGTCTTGCTGTTCCTGCATGTTGATTTTTGGGGAGAGGAATGCACTATAAATACAGTTTAGGTAGGAAAGCCTGAAACACGGTACTGAAAGATGAATTACACAAATAAATCGGACAGGTAATTCTAGATACCTGGTACTATGTTCAGTAGCAATGGAAGAGACATGTCTCAGCACTGAGCCACTTGTTATACATGTATTTAAAAGTCATTTTTAAGATTAGGTGGATATTCTGACTTTTGAAGATATTATATAGCAACCTTACTAGCAGTTGCTAGCACAAAAGCCTCAAAGCTATGTAAATTTCTAACAAATGTAAACTGCCTTCCAACTAGCAGGAAGAAAGTCAAAGGTAAACAAGCCACCGCTGTTTGTTACTTTAACATTCCCTTGCACCAATATAAAATGACTTCTTCAAACCTTTACTACTTCTTAAAGAGCTAATTAAGGCCTAAAGTCATTTAAATAGGTCTTACACTATATAATCAGTATTATTTCCATTGTGTTTTCAGTTAGGGAAGGCATTAAACACCTGGCCTTTGCCTATTGACCAAAATGATGCCTTTACCTACACAAGTGCAAATCCAGAGTAGCTCCACAGGCTTTACTAAAATCTTGACTGGAAGAGGAGACTCAGGACAGCAATTTTCAAACTTGTCTGCTGATTTCTCCCTCACTTCTGATATGCCAACAAAACAGCTACAGTTTTCAGTATGTAATTTCTCCACTTGGACACACTGATAGGAATAAGAAGTTTAAAAATTAACAGCTGACTTCGTCAATGCAATTATTTGATAATGTACGGCACTGGTTAACAGGCAATCTCAGAATACCAGGAGCACTGGTCAATACTAAAAGGGAATATGAATTGAATTTAAGGCTAGACAGTATCTCAAAAGCTCATATTCAGCCTTCAAAGAGATCAAATGTGCTGGAAATATTACAGAAAGCAGGTCTTGCTGAGGAAGCTTATTCTACTGTCAACCCAGTTACGCTGCAAGGGTTTGTTAGTTTCAAATTAGGAAATCCAAGTCTTCCTTTACGTAAAAGTATTTTTCCCCCCCTCCATGTACTAGAAAGTGCTGGATTCTACATTTTTCCTCATTTTGTTGGCATTACTGCTGTTTCCCTCTCGTTTACAGTATGTTGGAGCCACTAACATTTAGAAGACTGAATCTGGGGTTATTCTAAAGTGGCAGTGAAATGGATAGATACTTCTGCATCATAGCAAGCACAGTGTGTGCAGAGATTCCCAGTTAAAGAATAAATTCATACTGTATGTCTTTTCCTAGACAAAGTTTCAGAAAGCTAAGCTCAATCTCAAAATACCACCACCTATGATGAAACTGAGTAACTCTGAACATCTGGAATATTTTGGTGTTTTGTGTTTGTTTCTTACCTTTCTAAAGTCATTGCTGCAAGGTATCTTTAATTGAAGGTCAGACAAGTTTTATACTCACTAAAGCCCTCCCCCTAAAATACACGTTCAGGACTGCACATCAATAAAGGATGATGCTCCAAGGGCTGTCCTTCAAGGCAGAACTTTATTCCACTGCTGAATTTCATAGTTTGATCTTTTAAACTGCACAGCCACCTGTAATTCCAAACCCCCCTACCCCCAATAAATCACAGCCAAATTCCAGCTACAACATCTGGATACAGATCTTAAGTGCCCCAAGTAATGATAAATACTCAGATATGAGAAGGGGATACAGACCAGTATGTGAATGGGAGGAGGAAGAGGCAGGATACAGAATTCAGAACCAAATTTAGAGTTCAGGCTCCTCAGCAGGGTCATGTCAGAGGCCAACATCAAGTGGAAGAGACCTGAAGGTCTCTAGTCCAACAATTGCTTAAGTAGGGACTATCACAACACCTGAGCATGCCCATCCTACCAAGAACCCTTGGCTGGCTGAACTTGGAGAGAAAACAAACAAGAATCAGTGATAGCACTTTATGTTGGAATAAGAAAGGCATAAGAGATTTTGTGATCAGATATGCTTCAATCTTCCTGAAGAGGCCTTCTTGCTTGTCAGCCTCTTTTGGAGATAACATTAAATTCAGGGAAAATGTTTGTGCATTAATAATACAGTCTCAGTGATTGAGAAGCAAGGCAACTTTCCCTCATTATACCAATAAAACATTCGGCACTTCTGGATTTCTTCATAAATCCTCCAAGTAGCTACATTCAGTAAATTAACCCTACCTATTGAAGGCTGATTGTGGATAAAGCCAGTCTAACCCAGCTTCCAACAGAGAGATGAAACACAAGAAGCAGCAGCACAGCTCAAGGAAAACAGTTTTCCAAATTAGAAATGCTATTCCATACCTCCCTTATTTCTTGCTTTGCACATGCTATTAAAAATAGCAAGCAAAACGCCTTCTGAAAGTACACGTCCTGATGCATACGCAGCCCTCCCTCAGCCATGTGGCTCAAGGCACGCCGCAGGATAGCTCCCGCGCTCTACTGAGCGGCCATCATCTCAAGCCACAAGACCTCTACTGAATTATGATGACACCGTAAATAGTTTAATTCAATCTGAAGAAAAAAGCCATAGCTTTCAATGTGTATCCTGCATAAATATCAAATCATAAGGTTCATCCAAACCTGGGACCCAAGAAGAAACTCAATGAATTAGCGTGATGATTTGTACTCTTATTGAGTATAAAGAGCACTTTAGAAAAAAGTAGGGATATAGGAGCTGTAAAAAAGGAAACATCCTTGTATCACTGACAGGAAAATAGTAAACTCTTTCTTCAACCATTTGAATATAACAGCATTATTAAAATCTTTATACTTTGAGTGAAAGCATTAATTATTATGCCCATCAGGAATATTTTTCATTGTCAAATTGCCTTTTACCATGCTAATAAACACCAAGCTTTGCATGTAAAAATTAATCATGTTATCTCATTTATAGGTCAAAATACACAAACTAAAATAGTTTCTGCAATTCTCCCTAAATAACTAGCTTTTGCATATCAAGTTTTATGGCACGTTAGATATGAATGCAATTCAGACCGGATTTGAATAGCTTAGTAGATAGAGAAGGAAAGATAAGAGCAGATAAGAAAAATATTGCAGTAAGCTAAGCCTTTTGAAAAAAACTGCCTAAAAAAGTCAAGTTTCTTTTTCTAAATTTCTGGACGCTAAATAAGCTAAGGATGAAACAGTTGTATGCAGGTCATTACTCAAAGTATCCACAGATTATGTTTCCAGCCACTATACATATAAATGGTACATGAGAACAACAATGCATTTTTAAAAAATCATTTTAAATTACTCCAGCATTTCATTCAGGCTAAATGCAACTTCCACCGCTCCCACGTAACTTGTGGAAGTGGGGTGGAGGAACTTGTCTGCTTCTTGGGTATTTTAATAATAGCCAGATGACTAAGTCGGCCTCCCATTTTTATAACATTTAAGCTTAGCAATAAGGTCCTCTCTCCCCTTTGTTTTAGTAACATGGTGGGTTTGTATGTATGATGGAATATGAGCATGGCCACTTACTTTTCCCTCCTCATTACAAGGCCCATTGGAGCACAGATGCTTTCTGGGGTACCATGTCTGCTCCCCCCAGCATTGGAGAGGCTTGGATCACCCTCTCATCCAGAAGCTGCAGATGCCTGCCCACAGTATTCCAGCAGGTACCAACCAATGGTGAATAAAGGTTTTGGCCAGTTATCTGCTATTCTAGGTGGCAGCACATAGCAAAGGTTTGCTCAAGCGCTAGTCCCACACAGCAACCGGAGCTCTTACTATCTTTGAGCCCTCCCAGGACAGAGTCATACTTGTGTAGTGTTTAATGTCATTTCTAACGTAAGAGGAACAGACGTTTTGCTCGCTTTCTGAAATGCATTAAAGAAAAGCATGCATGCGGTGCTAGCTTAGTGCCTTACACTCCTCTCCCACATCTTCAGTGGAGATTGAGTCTGAGGCACAGGAACAAAGCAACCTTCACAGCATCCCACTCCAGCCTCACGGGCAAGGGGTTAAGGTCAACTAAAGTGTTCCCCTGCTATACAGAAAGCTAATACCTGTATAGAAATGCACAGCCTGGGGAAGACACATTTATTTACATCTCCAAACATGCTTCCCTGTGTCAAACTTCAAGCAGACAGTTTGAGAACTGCTGGTCTCAGTAACATCTCCTGGATCTCACATGGCAGGTCCCTGTGAAAGGCAGAGCATGCAGCTCTGTTCTTGACAGCAAATGAGATGCTCAGAGAAGCCTCTGGTCATCTTGACAGAGGTGCAAGTGCTCCCCAGAACAGGGAATGAAAGGGGTAACAAAAGTGACTGTGCCATTCCATTCCAAAGAAGTAACCAAGATGACTTGCGTGACCCACCTCCTTACCGGAGCAACCTGCATTGCTTCAACACACATCTTCAACAGTAGGTGCTGCAGGCTCACCTCTAACAAACACACAACGTGTCAGGAAGATGCACGATGAGGTAGGTTTTGACAGGAGGATCCCAAACAGCTTCAGGACATGCATTAAGCTGGGATCACTAAGATCTTTTCTTTCATCATTGAAGAAAGCCATAAAGGCGGGAACAGTGCACAGCAATCTCCCGAACTGCATGTTCGCACTTGCCACCCTCTCTCACCTTGTCCACAAAGCCCATCTGCAATCCTAACATTCATCGGCTCTTGTTGGGTTTTGAACACAAGTTCTTCAAGGTGAGGATTTTGTCCTTTACAGGCATAGTACGGAGCTGCACAGAGAAAGGCGGCCCACGATGCTGGGTCTGGCCAAGGAGGCTTCAGAGCAGCTCTGGTGGGGAGAGATGGATCGAACCACCCTGCTCATTCACGTATCCACAACTCAGCAAGATGCAAAGAGCTCAGAGCTGTTTGCCAGTCCCAAGAAGGGCAACTCTGTGCCCTATGTAAACTGGATCTTACTGCTGTTTTACAGGACCTCATTTAAAGGTCTGAACGTGGCATGTCTATGAACAGCAGCATTGTGGCTTTTCTGCAAAAGCAAAAAGCCGGCTCCCAGCCTTTGTAACCAGAAAAAAGATTATGAGTCAGATGGCACTACTGTGGCAGCATCTGCCTGGGACAGTCACTCTGCAGCGATGTCCTCTGCAGACATCTCCTCAAAGCCCTGCTGCTGTGGGACTCTCCAACAGACGCGAGCTGTAAGGCCAGATCCCCTGGCTTCTACCGCGCAGCCTGCTGAGCACGGGGATGGCGTTCCTGAGGGAAGACCCACTGCTCGGAGGGTGTCTCTGCAACATGACACTACTATTGAACGGGGCAGGACCACGGCTCAGAGGACTGACAAGAGCATTTCCAGACCTCAGTGGGGTAACCAACAATGTGCTTTAGCTTTGCTGTGCCAGTAGACCAGCTGGCAAGAACAAGTCCTGCCGTATTTCCCAGCTAACAGCACGCATCCCATGCTGTCAGCAGCGAGCCCTGCACCCAGGTGGGGAAACCTCACCAGGGCCACCAGTGCCCAGCACTCTCCTGCTGGCAGAACAGAGAGCACCAAGAACTGGCTGGGCCCTTGCAGAAGGGCAGCATGTCTCTGCCCCCCCATGCAACATTGACACCTCAAATCCCCCACCTCAGGCAAGGTAAAAACAGTAATACATCTTTTCTCCCTCACTGCCAGAAAGGATTTCCCTGCATCTTCAGGACTCCAGAAAAGGCTATAGCACCTCTGAAGGAAGGGAGCGCTCCCTGCAGCAAGGCCAGCCTGCAGTCCCTCGCCGCTCCAGCGATACCTTCCATACTGTGCAGCTTGACACTTGCTTGGCTGATTTCTTTCCCAGCCTCTGAGTTTGAACATCACTGTGTGACGTTCCTTCCCCTGCTAAGCGTCTTTCTGACTGCGACTGAGGAACCTGGCAAATGACCAAGTATTCTTTAACTTCCACATTAACTATTGTTAGCTTTGGCAAAGCCCGGCTCCTGGGATGCCTGGAGTGGTATCGCTTACTGCTGCAGCCTACAGGAACTGCTGTAGTGGCGAGATTCAGAAAACAGGGATCAGGTAGCAGATGCAAAACAGAGTCCTTGCCCACAATGCCTTTCCTTCCCCCACTGCCTTAATGAGCTTTGGGAACAGCTACAACTCTTAAGCTTCTCACTGCTGGGAAAGGTTTGGAGACAGTGAATGTGCAGAACAGACTAAGTCAAAGAAGCTGAAAGTTTAACGAGGCCAAATGTTACTTATAGACAAAGTTGTGTTGATAACATTGCAGATCCATAGAGTGATACAAGCATTTATCTTTTAGGATACAGGAGGAGATAGAGATGTTCATCTCTAGCCAAGTTTGACTGTTGGAAGGAGGCACAGGCTGCACCACCACCTCCTCCTCAGCCCACTCTCTTACTGCAGCAGCCCTAACAACAGTGAAGTCCTTAGTCCAGCACCCCGCTGCACAAAAACTAGGAAATGTCCTTCTCCCCTCATTCTCATGAGTGAGTCCAACCAGTGCAGTTATGGCTGCTCTGAGTAGCACCAGAAATAAGCCTTCAGCCCTTTTTGCGGAGGACTGCAGGCTTAGCAACGCATCAGCACCAGCCACATTCAGACAACCAAGTTGTCCTCGGATGGCAAATCCTAGGCAAGTGTCCACAGCAGTCACTCGGGACAGCTGAATTCAGGGACCAGAGGGTAGGTTTTCTTAAATAGGCTTTTTGTTGCTTAATATAGCACACACTCTTCCCCAGTATCTGCATAACACCAAGTCTGAAATGTTCTAAGATATGTACTGATGAAGACTGGAGGGGTGGGAGAAGGGCTGCAGGAGGAAGCATTTAAAAGCCAAGGGATGACTTCAGAGAAACACCATATACAAGCAGCAATCTCTCAACACAGGACTTGCAATGCAGAGGCTTGGTTAGTAATGAAAATAAAATGTAAACAAGCTCCTAGTAAGGCAATGCAGGTGCAAGTCCATCTAGGATTAGTCACAAAAGCTGGGGATGGCAAGGGTTTGGGCTGGCTCATACCTCCCCTCCGGGCAGACGCCCTGCATTGTGCAGGCAAAACTAGTTTGTTAGACCTGTGCACCACAGGCCTTTTCGTGCTACCCCAACGTTAAGCGAGTTTCAAGAATTACTTCAGTGCCAACACAAATGGATCCCTGCTGTAAGTAGACTTCATCTGCCTTCTCATTTTCCCATTGAGATGCCAAAGTTGCTTGTGTATTCCCTTTAAGGTCATCTTTACTTTGGACCTGTCCCATTCTAGTGCCGTGATTTCTGCTGCTTTGCTCTGAACAGCCCTTTTATCTGCATAGATAGAGGAAACCCAGAGTATTTGTTCCCCACCTCTACCCCATCAAGGAAAATCTCTAGTAAGTGCAAACTGACGAGAATTTTTTTCAAAAGATAGAGTAGTGACTCTTGGGGTTGTCTCACCCTCCTTCCACCAAAGCCAAGAGCCTGGGAACATGGGCTGCTGTGGAGCCCATCTTGCAACAAATTAACACAAGTACCAGTGGCCCAAAAGGCTGCCTTGTTCGGTTGCTCATTGCCAACTCAAGCAGCAACTGCAACCTCATTGTCGCTATCTGTTTGCACAAGATAAGAATCGGGCGACCCTCTCGCAGGTGCTGCTTTTACCACCAACTAGCTGGACCCTTTATTTTATTGCAAATGTTACCTTTCTGCCCCCTGTACGACTCCTCCAGCTACATGAGCTCCATCAGAAGTTCCACAGAAAGCCTTTTGCCTGCATGTGTAGTGCATGACAAGGCACATAATAGACTGACTTTAGTATAGCACATTTGTTTTGCATCAAGACACGTATGGATAGGACATTCCAAAACGTAAAGGTGTCCCATCTCAGGTTAACTGTGAAAACAGTTTTGGCAGATAGCCAAAAAAAAAAAAAAAAGTCAAGCTTCATATGACTGCTGTCAGCTTTTAATCCAAGTCAAGTCTTCGCAGATAGACTTTTTGAAGAAAGGTACTTACCTGTCCTCAAGCCCTGGTAATTCTATTGATCACTGCCCACAAGAAACTGTACTTTATAGGACATACTGCCTCCATATGATTGAAATAGCTTCCTTCCTTAATCAGCATATAATCAGATATTCCCACACAGGAGAACTATAGCCCTGATTGACAAGATAGTTACAAAAATAAACCTGAGGTTTAAATATAGCATGCTTGGCTCCCTGGAAGGTATGTAGTATTGTGTTATACAAGTCTACCATCATTTTCCTTGAATTAATAGAGTCCATATTCTCCCACTGACTTGATCTCTACCAATTAAACAGCTACCACATTTCTGTCATACAGGAGAGCTGGCAGCTAGGGTTAGGTGGGAATGGCCTTGCCTCTGCGTGGACTGACTTACCATCAATATTTCATTGGCAATTAACGTGTACAGATTTTGAGTTCACGTACCAGTTGAATGTGTGATGTCTGATGCAATTGTAAATGTAGATAGGTAAATAAATATGCAGAACTACATAGCTATGTACAGAAACAAAATCTATATGCCCAACACAAAGGGATATATTTAGATGAGATATACATCTCTTTGCATGCAAACACACAAGCAAGGCAGGCAATATTTACTGATTTCCTCTTTCTAGGGTGGATAGTTCGATAACAATACTCATTGCATTTCTCCCAATCTATCAGGATGTTCTGATGTGTTAAATATGCAACGTAATGAGGGCAGAGCTCTGTAGCCCTGTTCTTCTCGTTTTAGAAAAAAAATGAGTTTTTTAAAAGCCCATTCTAATTATGAAATGCTTTTCATCTCTTAAAAATTGCCCATCTCCCCATTGCTGACTGACTAAAAATCATGGGACAGACCTTCATATTTATTATGCAAATCCTTAGCATTAAGAAAACAAATCACCAACTAACATCTGTCTCGCCCTGAAGGAAAATAAATAAACTGGGGGGAAAAAAACCCAACCCAACCCACCCTTCCCCACACTCTGCTACG
>JMFS01008658.1:0-39734 GCA_000699545.1 Podiceps cristatus | reverse complement strand
TCTATGATTCTATGATTCTATGATTCAGTAACCACAGTGATGAAACCCAAAGGAGCATTTCTAATTGTGTGTTCGTATTGCCATAGGTATTGCTTTAGCAGCACAAAAGACCTTTCGACCATCCCTAGACGGTATTGTCTGTTCAGACTAAAAACCTGCCTTACAGCCATGTTTTCTTCTGTGAGATCCAGCCCCAGGTGCCTGGCTGAAGGCAGAGATTAGCAGTGTGCAGAGTAGAACAGGGAACTGATGATAATGAAAGGAGAAGCAGATCTGCCCTCTTGTGTACAAGGCTTCTACTGCAACTTTTTCTAAATTAACCCCAAATTATTTTTTTTCTTTTAATTATAAATGAGGAAAACATACGATTGCTGTGAGTATCTTAACCTTACCATAAAAAGAAGAACAAGAAAAGAAAGAATGAAAGCTGATATTCACAATTTGAAGGTGATTTCTTCTCAGGAATTAGTTTGTGAGTCCAATGGTAACAGACCAGTGTGAGTAGCTTGGCCAGGAGAAGATGCTCTGAACACTAAGGCTGTCAAACTAGAGACTATGAAACTATGAGTAGTACAAAAATCTCTAAGGAGGATAAATCTAATTGCCAGGGAAACTCAACCAGCTGCAAAATTATTACCCATTAAAAGTAAGCTGCATTTTTATTTTTTTTTTTTTTTTTTACGAGGGAACAAAATAGCCTGAGTGTTTTCATTGTACTCATCACAGCAGTAAGGACCAAAAGAGAAGACTTGGGCTGAGGTAAGCATATTTTGCCAGCCTTAATTAAATCAGAGAGACACACAGGGCAGCTGAGTTTACAGGGCTGGTAAGGTCAGACTGAGCATCCACATCCTCTTCCTTCCAGCTGTTTTCTTCTGAAACCACATGGCCAGTTCCCTTAGTTCCTCACCTTCCCAAATCCTGTATATCAGCCTTTTTTTTTTTTTTTTTTTAAAGAAACTCTTTTAAGAAATTATAACCTGGACAGTTTCTCCGGACACTAAGACCAAAAGATCAGACCTTGGCAAGTAAAAAATGCAACGTGGGGTTTTTCCAGCCCAATGCTCAGTCTTGTCCCACCATGGCACTAGCAGGCCAAGCTGCCAGTTTATAACCTACTGCTCGTGTTCTGCTTGCAAAGAATTTAGTAACATCTCTTCAGGAGTGGAGAGAGCCCTAAAAGAGGTTTTTCTCTGGATTTTGGTGGGGGGTTTTTTTGGCCTTTTTTTTCCCCTTCTTTTCTTCTTTCATTCATTTTTTTTTGACAATGGTTAAAAACAAGCCAAAACAAACAGGCTGGGTAATACTACAGAGGAACCTGTTAGCAGACTATGGATGTACAGCTAAATAGGCCAATTTGGTGTGAAATCTGGATGCAGCTTTAGAACATGGGCCACAGCAAAAGGTATATTTACGATTTGCCACTACTGCTCCAACAATACATTAGATCCAATGGCATCAGGTTTTTCTATTCTTTACAGCAAGAAAACAATTATGCCTTGGGCCTAACGATATAGTAACACAAAACAAAATGAGTAACTGCAGCAAATAAGAATTCCATCTTCCACAGAAGTGGTAGAAGCTGTTTAGGTGCATTTTCCTACAATTTTTGCACTCCTGATTCTCTCCAGTGTTTTTGTAAGTGGCCCAGTGAGATCAGCAACAGAGCCATCTCACATGCCTTAGATTGCTTTCATCTGCAGCAAAATTGCACCAGAAACAAAGGTGACTTGGTAGACCATACCCAATACAACTTCGTTATTAAAAATAAAAAATAAAAAAATAATTAAAAAAAATCCCCTCCTTACCCCAGGACAAGCAAGAATAAAAAAGTGTGAAAAAAAGGGCAATTTTCTGCCATTGAAATAAAACTAATTATTATTCTGGTTCTTTCTTCTCTGCTAATGGTCAACTGACCCATCACTTTAACCACTTCAGACTGATTGTTGCAGATTTGGGGGTCTGTCTCTTTTTACACATTTGTGCTATAAAACTGCATAGTTAGTCTCCATCTAACATCTAGCACTGCAGTTTGAAATGGTGGTGGGGACAAAACTATGCAAACACATCTTGAAAATACGTTTTATCTTTACTCTGGCCATAATCTCTGTGTGTTTGACTAGTCTAGGGACATCTTAGCAGGCTGCAAAAGTCTGGGCAGACTGGGAGAAAGGCACATCAGGAGTTTTCTGTTAATCAGTTCTCATTAAAACAAAGGCCTAAATATATGTCCCCTACACGTACTCTTTACTAAAAAATATTCAAACGCTTTGCTTTTTTGGTGTCAGATACATTCTTTCATATACATGTGTGTATATATCTTCCATCCTCCTCCTCTTTCTTTCTTTCTCTTTCTTTCTCTTTCTTTCTCTTTCTTTTCTTTTCTTTTCTTTTCTTTTCTTTTCTTTTCTTTTCTTTTCTTTTCTTTTCTTTTCTTTTCTTTTCCTTTCCTTTCCTTTCCTTTCCTTTCCTTTCCTTTCCTTTCCTTTCCTTTCCTTTCCTTTCCTTTCCTTTCCTTTCCTTTCCTTTCCTTTCCTTTCTTTCTTTCTTTCTTTCTTTCTTTCTTTCTTTCTTTCTTTCTTTCTTTCTTTCTTTCTTTCCTAAAGGGCTGAAAATCATGCGTAGGAAAAGGAAAACATGCAATATTCCACTTTTGGTTGCTTGTCAGGACAATTCATGCTGGTGGGTGTGCATAAAGAAGTCCCCAGAGAGAAAGGACCCCCTGGAATCCAGGAGAACTGGAAGCAGGCTGAGGTGCCTCCTCACCCTCTGCCATTGGCCAGCAGCAGTGCCACAGCCCCAGGGCTCAAACAGAAGTCGAGACATCCTCAAGAGGTCTTTGGGCCATCACAGTGTTGAGCCTGCTGCTTGCTATTTTTGCAGAGGATTCTGGCTCACTTACAGTCATTACACCGTGAATGCTTTCAGTGTAACTTTTAACATCTATATTTTTAATATGGGAGGAATCTGCAATAGAGTCAGCACATGGCAATATCTAAATGACTAATAGCCAGCAGAGGTTAATGTCCCTTAGCTTCCTCACAGACCATCAACCCCTAGAGCTGATCATTAATTGCCTGAAATAGCTTATGCCATTGTCATTATGGCTTAATTATTCAGATGAAATGAATAATATCAATTCTAGGACTTCAGTTTTCATAAATGGAGAACTCTGTCTTTTTTTCCCAGACACATTCCACATCCAGTCTAACATATTTTCCTCCCTGCTTTAATAAACGATGCTTCATGCCTCTTAAGCTTTCATAAAGGTAAAAACATTTCTTACATATTGGCTAGCATACAGAACAGACAAATAACCAGCTTATATTCAGTTATTGTCGCATGACTGAACAAATAACCACAGAAATCAATCATGGCAAGTAATAAATGAATGAACTGGAAATTATAGGAAGAACTGCATCCAAACTGCAGAGCAGACGCAGTGTGTGACCTGGTCCTACTTTCTGTTCCCCAGTCACAGGGACACGGGGTACTCCAAGGAACCATCTGAGCTTGGACTCTTGAGCTTCCTTTCCTAGAAACCAGAAGGTGGGGAGAAGCTTTGTTTCCTTAGGGTGCCCAACTCACACAGAGTAACCCACCAAAACTTGAGTTTTAACCCACCAGAGCTTGAGTCTCCTCACTTACACCGCAACATATTGCCTAAATCCAAGCTACTTTAGGTTTGCCTTGATTAGGAAGTCATCTTGAGGGTCTCAAACCCATGTGCCCTCATTTGTGCCCAGGAATCCACTAACCCTGCGTCCCCCACCAGTATTTTCCACAGAAGGAAATGTGTGTGTGCAAGACTGTGGTGAGCTCCAGCTGATCCCTGCTGTGGACGTGGCAGGCACTTTGGTATCACAGATACACCTCTTTCCTTCCCAGGAGAAAGGTTTACGCAGAGTCTTTGTGATTCCAAAGCTAAATGCATGTGTACCTGTTAGCACTCAGGAAAGGTATTTAACCTCAAAATTACAGAGGCACAAAGTGCCAAATTCTTCCCATCCCAGCTGAAACTTTGTGCAAGATATGACACATCAGATCTTCCCTGCATGGATACCTACAAATACCAACAGAGAATTACCTCCTGGGCATGTTTTATATGGTGAAACTCTGCGGCCAGCAGACTGGAAGAGGTCATACTTGTCAGTCATAGTGGTTTCTTCTGCTTTGAGGATTAGTGAATTCGTCAGTTTGTAGAGTCAAGAGAAAAGAGGCACCAGAAGGTAGCCCGAACACGACAGTTCACAGTCAAAGATTCAGAGAGCTTTGGATACACTTCATCAGAGGTCACTTCCCAGCCATTCATTTTTCTACCCCAACGCATGCCCAGGTTCCTGAAGCTTATTCTGACCATGTATATTTCAGGGTGTGGAAATTATTTGCAGCCTAATTGTCCATTATAAAGTACTGTTGTTACCATGTTTACACTCACTCGAATACAAAAGCATAGGACAGTCCTGTGAGCCTCACATCTGATCGCTCTTTTGCCCAAGGCAGGTTGGCAGACCAGCGCCAGGCTTAGAAATGCATGTGGGGAAGAAGGTGCAGAAGAACGGGCATCATCTCTTTGGCCACTTCTATTACAAACAACATTTTGAGAATGTGCCTCTGCTTCTGTTTGTGTCTATATGCATACAAGTCGTGGGTCGGCAAATGGTGTGTCTCTAAGTTTGTGTTCAAAGGATGCTGCTGTTGGTTCTTTTGGGGAGCTCAGGCTCATGTACATGAGAACACCGCCTCAGTCAGTCTGGAGAAGCAAAGAGGAAGCTGGTGTGCGAGTAGCATCTTGCAGGATTTCAGGTTGCACAGAACTGCTTCTCATCATAGCACTTTCTGAAGGCTCTGCTGGATGGAGTGGGATGGGAGCCTCTCACGTTTCGATACACAGCTCATATTGTGTGAGCTTGTGAAGAAAATGTAAGGACAAGAAAAAGCATTTGTGAGGGAACAGATGCAATATGGGCATGTTTGCACTGGTACATTAAACAGGGCCAAGCCATGAGTTTAATCACTATTCCTCCAGATGTCCGTGCAGCTTATCAGTAGCATTTTCCCTAAATGGGTTTGGTTAAGTCAACCAGCAGCCTCTGACGGAGTGCCTGAGTGCAACTCAGAGGTTAGGGTGTGAAGGGACCACTCCAGCACGAGTCTGGACGTGGCCACCCTGGAGATTTTGAAACAGGGAAGAAGAGACCATGGAGTTTAGCTGGTTGGATACGAGTCGTGCCCTGCCCCTTGGCTTCCAAGCTGGAGTCAGTCACTTTTCCAGTTTGCATTAACTATAGACATAGCTTATGGCCCTAAAAATTGTGAGGTTTGTATTCAACCCATCAAGAGGATGGGTTGTGTGACATCTGGATTATCACCGGGTTTGCACTAATTGAGATCCTTATTTGCAGAACGTTGTCTGCTATTAGATCAGTTGTGCAGGTTTTGGCTGGTATAGAGTTAATTTTCTTTACAGTAGTTCGTATGGAGCTGTGGTTTGGATTTGTGTTGAAAACTGTGTAGATGGTACAGGGATGTTTTTGTTACCACCAAGCAGTGCTTAAGGCTCAAGGCCTTTTCTGCTTCTCACCCCACCCCACCAGCGAGGAGGCTGGGAGTGCTCAAGGAGATGGGAGGGGGCACAGCCGGGACAGCTGACCCCAACTAACCAGAGGGACGTTCGATAGACGCTCAGCTTATCAAGCTGGGGGAAGAAGTAAGGGGGGGACACATTTGGAGTGATGGCGTTTGTCTTCCCAAGTAACCATCGGGTGTGATGGAGCCCTGCTTTCCTGGAGATGGCTGAACTCCTGCCTGCCCATGGGAAGCCGTGAACGAATTCCTTGTTTTACTTTGCTTGTGTGTGTGGCTTTTGCTTTACCTGTTAAACTGTCTTTATCTCAACCCATGGGTTTTCTCACTTTTACCCTTCTGATTCTCTCCCCCATCCCACCAGAGGGGAGTGAGCAAGCGGCTGCCTGGGACTGAGCTGCCGGCTGGGGTTAAACCACAGCATCAGTGCTCCAGGAGAATTGTGTATGTGTAAATGCACTGAAAATTATAAGAAAAATGCGCAAAAGGTTAGCTTGCCCTTCAGGTCTTAAAGATGCTAAAAGAAAATCAAGTCTGAAAGCTGTACATGTAGCATTTTATCTCCCTGGATAATAAAAGTAAGAGTTTTGTGTGGGGTTCGCTAGCAGCCCAGTGACAGACAAGTATTGGAAGAGGTTGCAGTGAAAATCTTCTCTGGGGAGGGCTGCAAGAGAGGGGATTTAAGATCCAGCTGCTGTATTTCCCTGCTCCCTCCCTGCCACTACAGACACCACAGCTGTAGACAAGCCATACCTTCACTCCACATCCCAGTTTCTCACCAGTTAATAACTTCTACAGTAACACAAGGAAAAGGCAAATCTCAAAACTCCTTGTTTGCTTTTTGTTCTGTTATTATTTTCCTTTTAAGTACTCTCCAGTGACAGAAATAGTGTCCCTAGTTGAAAGAATTCACTAACAAAATGAAGTGGCAATGTGGAAACCAGGGGAGAATGGATGAAGAGAGAGGAGGAGGGAGAAGAATGTCCCTTTGGTTACATCCTCTTGACAGCTCTCATGTATTCATACATATATATATGTCCATCATAGACATCTTAAAGATCTAGTGTATTATTACTACCATATTATTGCACTACTTGTCAGGTCCATGATAGAAGTGAGCTTCCTGATGGGAGAGGACGAGAATGAAAAAAGCTTTCTCTGGAGGTTATTTCATGCATGGAGAGCTGCAAAGGGGGTGGCAGCAGAATAAGGGAGTGTATTCATACATATATATATGTCCATCATAGACATCTTAAAGATCTAGTGTATTATTACTACCATATTATTGCACTACTTGTCAGGTCCATGATAGAAGTGAGCTTCCTGATGGGAGAGGACGAGAATGAAAAAAGCTTTCTCTGGAGGTTATTTCATGCATGGAGAGCTGCAAAGGGGGTGGCAGCAGAATAAGGGAGGGGGGGGGGGGGGCGGTGAGAATGAAAGGATGCCAGGGGCTTTATCAAGGTAAGGGGATGGGAAGAGAAGATCAGCAAGGCTACACAGGGTCTTGACAGCGAAAGGGAGATGTCTGTATTTTTTAAGATGTGTAATGGAGGGGAGATAGGGTGGGAAGATGAGGGGACAGACAGGTGGTATGTCCAGTGTGATGGAGGCTAATCCACTCCCAGAAGGGGGTCAGAAAGGGTATACGTTCCCTCCTTCTTAACGAATGCTGCTACTGAGAAATCCCAAAGACTATGCGTTTCTTTAGATTTGCTTCTTGCAGCTTTACTTATGTTTGCAATAGTTCTCCACCCTTGTCCACACAGTCGGGTCTCACACAACTCGTCTCTGCGCTGCTCCAAAGACAGAGGTAAACCCCTGAATTTGGAGATGAGGAGGCAGCACCACAGCCCGGCTGCTGTTGGAGACGGCTCCTCTCTGGTCAGCCAAAAGGCTGCACCTAACACCAGCTAACATGCCACATCACGGGATGGGAGAGAGGCGTGACAGGTCAGGCAGGCACGTCACCCGTGCTCAAATAGGTCCTGATCGGTGGCCCTGCAACAGCCCAGTATCCCAGTGCCTCCCGTGCCCCGGGACCCCTCATTTCAGATAGCTCTCCTACTCCCGTGTTGTCCCTTGCATCAAGTAAAAAGAAATTTGCCAGTGCAAAGGAAACAGAAAAAACTTTTAGGCTTCCCCTTTCTCCACTGAATTAATCATCTCTGGCAGATTTGCGGCTTCCTATGACCCTCGAGTTTTACTGTCTGCTAGCACATCAGGCACCGGTTCTCCTCTGTCTTTCCCCTACAGCAAGCATCACCGTAATCTTTCTCAACACTGACAGGGGCAGGGCTTATTTCCAGTAAAAGGGCACCATACCGGGCTGCACTGGGTATGTGAGGTTAGGGAATAGGTGCATGGGAATAATGAGAGCACAGAGGGCAGCAGATTTTCAATATGTTTATGCAGTTAAATGTAACCACTTCAGACACTATCGTTTATTTTTTCTTCATTGTTCACCAACCCCCCCTGCCCCCCTCTCTGTTTGCATTATTTTCTCTGTGAGAGCGCTTTCCTATATTCCTTAACCTCTGTGTTGCAGTGCAGCCAGACTGTGTACATGAAGATATACTCCCCGCCCTGGGGAAGATCTGAGATAAGCAGAGAAGTAACGTACAAATGGCAAGGGGGAGAGAGCGATCTAATCGACTGGCCTCAAGCTTTGTACATTAAGATAGGAAAAGCATACAGGGACGAGGAAAGCTGGTTTCTGCTGGGAGAGGCACGTTGCTCTCCCTCTTCTTTTCTTTGTCCTTGTCTTTTCACCCTCATCTCCCTCGTGCCCTTTTTAGTGTTTCCCATGCTGAGACGGTGTTAGACTTGGGGGAGGCATTGCGAGGGCTGTAGCATGGCCTGTGCACAGATATTGGCCGGTTAGTTTGCTTTCTAATTTAGTTTGCTGCCTGTCTCTGTCTCTCCTCGTGGCCTTCAGCCTGGCACAGGGACATCGGCTGCTCCTTGCTAAAATTGGCTCCCTTCCTCTCGCTGTCTGGTGAATACCTAACACCTGCTGATGGTTTTTGGGTTTTAACATTTTCATGTGCCACACATATTGCACATAAAGGTGGAGAACAGGCTTTTGCCCCCTCCTCCTCTCCTTTCCTCACCCCTAAAACTTTTTTCAGGTGTCAAACCCGAACTCAGAGATGCCAAAGGATTTCCTGCACTTTCATTTCAGTATATTGTTCATCTTTGGGTGGAGTTTTTGAAACTCTCCTCTTCAAAACATCTTGAATGCTTGAGGTTCAAGAAGGAAGCTGAATGCTTTTGTTTCAGGACAAAATAAGTATTTCATATTATAAAATGCAAATTCTTTCTCCAGCTCTTCCTTCCAGCTGGAAAATTGTCTGGAGGTATCGGAGCAACTGCAGGGCTTCTTGTCTCTTTCTGCTACTCCCAGTTAGCCATAAACCAAAAGATGAGTCCAAATCCTTCTCGTGGCACAGTGTCATCATGGCATTGATGGAAGAGTGTGGCAGATGCCTTTGCAGTGGCACTGCCACCCTGCCTGCTCCTCCTCACTGCTCGTGCGAGGGCATTCGCTGCGGGAGCAGCAGCACAGCAGCAGCAGTCGAACCCTGCGGCACTGCATGGAAGAGCCTTCACACTGTCAGGACAGGAATGGAAGAGTTTTATTTGACCAGAGTCTGGCCCCTGATCTCCCAGGCCTCCCTTCTTCAGACCTTGGACCTTTCAGCCTTCAGAAATGCCCTGTCATGGAGGGATTTTGGTTCATAGTTGCTCTGAGTCACCAGGTCTGTGACTACACCCACTGTATGGGCCGTGGTCCCGCAGGGGACATCGTATAGGGCTTCCATTGGTGTTACTTGGGCTACCACGCAATGTGCCTGTGGAGCCAAGGTGACAAACCCTGTTCCTGTGTTTTGCAGGATGCTGCGGCATGCACCCAGGAGGATGGAGGACCTGTCTTCCATCTCCCTGCAGAGATACAGTTTACACTTTAAACATACAAAGCCTGTGAATCCCCTGGGACAAAACTCTGGCAAGGTAATGATGCTGTAGATCTCAGAGATCTGATATGAATGTGGTAAACTTCCTCTACCATGAATATCTTGACTCTGGAAGTGCTAGCCAGTGGAAAGATGAGCACTTGACCAGTCATCCCCGTTCTTCTGATGGCATTTTTCATCCTCCTTTCTCAAAGCCAGTCCTGGGAAGAGCTATCAGATCACAGCTGCCCGTTTCACACAGCTAGGACAAGGGCACTGGAGCTGTGTGCTCATCCCTGGCTGTAACCCAGAGCACCTGTGTGCATTTGGATAAGTACTCAAATCCTCCAGCACCTCTTCTCACCACCTCACATTTAATGGAGCTCATTTTTTAGCTCTCCAGGACCAATTCTCCTCTGCAACCACTGCATACTCTTCAGTCTAGATCCATCCTCCTTAGTGTGTAACTGAAGTGCCTGGTAAATGTCTTGTCCTCATCATCATCTCTGTTCATGGTCACCAGAAGGCCAGAGACAGGCACTTCCAGGTGGGAAGTGATATGAGGTGGGATGTACTGATCTGGCATGAATGGGGGCTGCAGCTCCCCTTCTCTGAGTCCGCAGCACCGAGTGTAAGGGTGCTGAAGCTGGGGCGTGGATGGTACAAGTTGCCAAAGTGACTTCAGAATTGGACTGTCTTCAACCAAATGTCTGAAATGTGGTAGAGACTTTATATCCATCTGTTGAGCGGACTTTGTCTGCTATCGATAATGAAACTCTTCTCAAATGCAATTTAATTACTTAGCCTTGTAAGAAATTCTACATTCCCTGATTTCTCAGAGAAGAAAACATGTCTCTTCCTGTGGCTGCTGCCGCGCTGACATCCCTTTTGATACCACATAGCATTAAAAGCAATATTGCCTTTCTCAGAGCACAGATAATAAAAGATTTGTAAAGTAACTTATGAAAAGGCTACTTCAAAAACCGTCTAACCTCATTAATACAAACTGAGAGCTTCAAAAATCCATCTTTGTTGACCTAGTTCAGAGAAATGCTGAGATTTAAGCAAAGGAAAGGTCCCAGTGAAGTCAGTGGGCTCAAAACTAAGGACAGACTATCAGGACCTCCACGTACACAGGGCTAAAAGGAGGCTGTCATGATTTGGCAGGGTGAAGCCCTGCTGTCAGACTCACCGCGGTGACCCAGTTTCTTTGCAGGACTCTGCGGAGGAAATGCAGAGTCCTGCAGCACATCCCCTTCTTTCGGTGTCATTAGTTCTGTTTCTCCCACATCTAACTTTACAGGGGAAGGATTTTGCTGCACTGCAGAGGGTCTGGGAAATGCTGGCTCATTTTTGCTGTGCAGTTTAGGAGATGCTTTCTTGGTTCTAGCAAAAAACCTGCCCTGTGATTTTCCGTGCAGCTTGAGGACTGGAAAGAAGATGGAGCCTCAAATCATCCCCTTCTCCATCAAGGAGCGACCTTATAGCTGTGAGGTCTGGGATAATTGTCCCATGGGGAGGGAGCAGCTTGAGCTGGGGTAAAACCTTCCTTTTTTGTGCGTCAAGTAAAGCTTGAGACTTAATCCACTGGACAGCAGGGACACAACGACTCACCTCCAGAGCCTGAGCAGGAGATGGGGCAGCAGCTAAGGCTGGTAAAAAGGAGGAAAATAGTTTGGTAGTTGCTTTAACCTGGCAGCTGAAGACAAGAGAAGGCTGTAGATACCTCGTTCCATACCCAGATCTGCCTTTCTTATGCAAATTTATGTGTGTTACTTGTTTTCCATTTTCCACAACTTCCTCCTCAGTAATATGCAGTTAATATTTATATATACTTAGTTAATTCACTGTTTATATGTACACACTTCACTGCGGTTCTGCAGATTAGTTAGACAAAATCTGGCCCGATTCTGCACTGCCTACGGACTTGTATGGGTGTAAACAGGATCACAGCTTATCTGGTGCAGAGTGCTCTGCAAATGAGAAATAAATTGAAATGTGTATAACGAAGTCTTCAATGCTAAAAAAGTGTGTAATTTTGAATACATCATTATTTTAGAGCAGGAGAGCTAGTAAAATAAAACATCGTGGTGAAATACAGGGCAAGGACACTCCTGGAGAGCAAGCACTCAAGAAGCGGGAAAGTAGAGCTCCTTACGACCCCCAGCATGTCTCTGCCGATGACACTGTTTGCATGACTACATTCATTCAATCAATTCAATATCCTGTAAGGATGTACTTAAGGGAAACTCGGTGTTTGGTAAAAAAAAAAACAACAAAAACCACCACCCACAAAAAACCCCCCAACAACCCACCAAAAAAAGAAACAAACACACACACAACCCCCCCAACCCCTAAACAACCCCAGCTAAGCTACAGCCTGATTCTTGGTAGGAAACAAGGCTGCCTGCTTTTTCCACGGTGATTTTTGGTGCAAATAACGGGTTTGTAGGGCCTCCCTTTTACCACCAGAGGTCACAAGCAAAACATCTCAGCCCTGCCACTGAGCCCTTGCCTCAGTCGTTATCCTGGAGGGAGGGAGGTGGAAGAGAGTCAGCAGAAATATTGTTTCCTTCACGGTAAGTAAAATGCAGGCGATAACCAAAAGGATCCCCAGGGATCGAGAGGGAGGGTGGCCAGGTTAGCAATGCAACCAGCAGTCTGCCAGCGCGGGAGCTGGAGACGGGCAGCTCATACGCAGATTTGTTGACATTTGTTGCCCTTTTGTATTTGCTTATTCATGAGCACTAATGCAGGAAACTTTCTGGGTTTTGCCAAGAGGTGCGCAGAATCTAAAAGCCCTGTTGAAACCTGTGTGAATATTCAAAAAAGGCACTTGCAGCTTTCCTCAAAATGTGCTTTTACTATTTGCAGACGCATTTCTGGAATACTAAAAAAAGCATCTGAGCATAATCAGCAACCAAGAGGGAATTTTCCTGGCCATAAATCCTGGATCAGCTCACAGACAAGAAAAAAGAGCATGTGATCTCTGACCAGCTGTAAGACACGAAAACTGGAAAGGCAACAGAAAGCTTAGGATGAAAATCGGCTCAAGTATATCTACACCGTAAAACTTTAAACAGTTATTAAAGTCATGGACTGTAAACTGTGTGCAGATCGTTTGCAAAAGGAAATGTGCTTTCAGACAAATTATTTATGAGAAATAACTTCATCTTCTCTCCCTGCCTCTTTGAGCACAGCTGTGAACGTTGGAAAGGAAAGGACTAAGGATGGCAAATCAAAATTGTCGTTTTTTTAATTCAGAAAATGTCAAGCCAAGCAACTGCGCTCTGCTGCAAATCACCATCATGTCCTGGCCAGAGCTCCGTGCACTCCCAGTTACTGGTGTCCAGCATTAGTCGTCTTCCTGTGAGGAGCACACACGAGGAGAGAGAAATGGCATGAGGCAGAAAGAATGGCACTGATGAGCCAGAATTTCCCAATTCCCTCCACAGTTTTACAACTCTATAGCACACATACTTTCACTATAAGTAAAAAAGCGTAATTATATTCATATTTCAAAAAACCCACCCAGATTCTCTGAGAAAGTCCCACAGTCTATTTTTACTGAGAGATAAGGCTCTTGAAAAAGAAGAGGCTTATTTCTCGAAATTGGTAAAACACATTTCTGATCAATGACTAAAAATACGCTTCATCTTGCAACGAGTTATTACTTACCACCCTGGAAGAGAAGTTTATTACAGAAATCCTGACAGCTCATTAACTACCTTACTAATGAACAGTTGTGCTATAAAAAAACTCCCATCACCCCACCTTCACAGCAAAAGAAAAGGTAAAACGAACAGCCCGTTTACACACTGTGTTCGATCAACAGTCACAGAAGCGAAGCCCCCAAGACCCAAGTCGGTGCCAGGGTGGGGTTGTGGTGGGCGCTGGGAAATGCCTGCCTCCTGCAGAGACAAGCCACCAGCCCAGGGCTCCTCCTCGCCTGCCCCTCGGCCGTCTTCTTCAGGCGCTTCTCGGCAACCTCCATCAATTGGGGTTTCTTCGCGCCTCCCCGTAGTAGGGGACTGCTGGGGCGAGCGAAGGTTTCTGAGACACTTTTGCCATTTCTAGCATTTCCCCGCAGAAAAGCCGTGGGTTCACTTGCTGTCGCTCCAGAGCAGTATTAACCTTCCCTTTTTGTCGAACCTGTTCCTAAAAATCCCCTGTAAAAGACGCTCCAGGATGTAAATACGTCTCACTGATGCAAATCAGGCCAATTATCTTGTGTTCTGCCTTTAGCAGACAGAGGAAGTTTGATCTTCCCCCTTCTTAATATAACCTCTGGTGAGCTGGGGGACTGGTATAGATTCCTGCCCTCCCCTCGCCCCTATCTCCCAGTTTTTCCCATGATAAAGACAGCAAAACACCTGAATTTATGCACAAATAATATTTTGTAACTCTCCTGTCACACCTATTTTTCTCCTCTACTCTCTCTGCAGCTTGTCATATCTTTCTTCAAAGTGTGGTTATTGGCCTTGAGTAGACTAACACTCCAGTGGGGACCTTATCATTATGGATCAGAGCATGTTAAATACTTCTGGTGTCTTGCACATGACATTGCTGCCAGTAAATCCAAGAATGGGAGTTGTCTTTTCTGCAGCACCATCATACACACATTTTTAGCTTGTGAATCACAGTAATTGCCAGATTAGTTTCCACTCTGCTGGTGACTTACCGTTAGTTCTCCGTTGTGTACGTCTGTATTCACATCTTACGACTAAAGGAAGCTTTCTGCAACTCTTTTTACTGAACACCCTGCAGACCTTGGACCACTTCTCCAGCTTGTCAAAATAATTTAAAATATTATCCCTGTCCTCCAAAGTACTTGCATCCCTTCTCAGCTTGTTGTCATCTGTGAATGGCAGAAAAACGTTTTCTGTTCCATCCTGCAAGTTGCTTAACATGCCCAAACCTAAGGTAAATCCTCAATGAACATTATTTGAAGTACATCTCAGTTTGAAAAACAAAATAAAACAAAACAGATGAACAACTCTAAGCATGTTTTTCCCTCAGTGTATGTGTCCACCTACGAGCTAGGTGTCTAAGCTGCTGTTACAGTGGGTGGAGGCTGGGGAACTATTCTGCTCATCCTCAGGTGGGCAGTGAGTTGTAAGGTGAATTTGTCTCCAGGCTCCCTTGGTTGTATCAGCTAATGGCTCTGCCCAGGCGTAGGTGTGCAGTGATGCCCTCAGGGCAGCCTTACGGGGCTGGCAGATCACAGGACCTATGGGAGGTCCACACCCCTTTGAAGTGGTAGCTGAAGGTCAGCCAGGAGTCATGTCAGATGGAACCAGATGCCTTTACGTGGGCAGCTGCATTGAGCTCTAGATCTCCTCCCTACAAGGGAAGCTAAGTTACATGTAGACACCTTCATGGTAAACAAGAGACGTTTCTATGCACCAATCTGAGGCTGAGTCTTGTCCTACCTGTATTTGGTTTTGCTTAGGGGAACACCATGTCGAGCAGTGTGAGAAACCGTATAAAAGTCAAAGTTTGTTGTTATCTCCTAGGCCAATTATTTAGTCAAAGACTGAAATTAGATTGGTTTGACATGATTCTTCTTGATGATAACTCCACGATTGCTGGTTTTCAATCACATTATTATCCTTTAGGTGCTTCAGTAGTGTTTGCTTAATAATTTGTACTAAGCACGAATACTTCGGCCAGTGTTGCCCTTCTCCCTTCTGAGCTGCTGGACCTGTGCTCTCCTTTGTCCTCCTCTTACTTTCCCCGTATTCCTCAATACCCTCCCTGTCCCTTGCTTTTTGTAACACATTTTACAACTTGGCCATTCTGAATTTAATATTTTGTTCTGTGAACATGAGGACTAGTGGAGAAAGATTGTTTTTCCTTCCTAAGGGTCAGATGCTGGAGTCAGTTACTATTAATATTATCTGACAACAGTATTGAAAACCAATGATGCCAGGGTTTGGCTTTAGTGTACCAGCGCTATATTGCTGCTTGATTACTTCAGCAGTAGACATGAAATGACGTATGATTGCTTTTTTGCAGGCTGTTTTGAAAATAGTCTTTACGTAGCAATGGACGATATGAGACAAAATTGAAGGATACAGGCAATACCAGTAGTATAATCATCTTTAGTCTTACATCTTTGCTTCCAGCATCTGCTTTCACATCACTGAGATCATTTTGCTATTGTGTTTTCCCTTGTACTCACCTCAAATAGCAATCTAGACATTAAGGATACCTATTAAACAAAGTCATGTTGGAAAAATGATGTGGGTTTCATTTGGGTTTTTGGTTTGGTTGGTTGGTTTTGGTTTTTTGTGGGGTTTTTTTTGTGGGTTTTTTGTTTGTTTGTTTGTTTTTAAATTCTGGTCAATTCCAAATGTTTATTCAAGTTATGGAATTTCTGGGCTCATTGAGAGCATCCAGCAGCAAAGGGCAAACATATTGGCTAATGGCAAGTGGCCCGTCATTCAGCATGGTTGTGATTCAAGCTTAAAATAGCCTTGGATGAAATCTTTTGAACTCCAAATTATGGCTCACATGATAGATTGATGCAGAAAATGTTTACACTTCATTATGCTGTAAGATGATGGATAAGCTCGCAACTGCATTTGATCAGTGAAGTATAAGAACAGGTCAGATGAAGTAGCAGACAGATCAGGTTGAGAAATGAGGATAGAAAGTTAATTGTGGCCAAGATTAATTTCCTTTATTTGAATATGTGGGAGAAGGGTTTGAAATTGTTTGGAAGCTGTTTCAAATTTCAGAAGACAATAGTATTTAGCACTGCACATGAATTTAGGCACATAAATTTAATCTACAGATTTCAAAGCATTTGCAAACACAGCTATTAATATTCTTGCTAATCTTCAGAAGGAGAGGAACCAACAATTTAGTGAACTGTCACTTTGCCCCAGCTTCTCATACTAGCCCACAGTAGGTCCAGTGCAGTGTCCTGCTGTTCCCGGTTAGGACATCTTCAGACCTCAGACCAGAAAGTCAGCTCCTCTCTTAATATTGTTGGATAAAATTGTAAATGGTGTCTGTTCTTCCTGGAGAATCTTTTTGAGTCTCAAGCAAATAGTCAGGACTAAAATCTGTGTCAGTTAGTTAATTGGCAACTTGCTTAGATAGCAGCACTCTGAGCATGCAGAGTCCCCATAAACTGACCGAAGAGTGAAATCTGGCTGCATCCAAATGGAGAGACACAGGAGTGTCTTTGACCACACCTTGGTGCTGTGTCAGGATGAGACCCCGGTACCTAACACCTAAGTGGTCCTGACAGCACCTTCCAGCCAGGTCCCCAGTCTGGAGAGCTGGTTTGTCAGGACCTTGGAGTCATGCACATACACCTGGCGTGTAATTGCCTTTGCGCATCTGCTGTGTGTGGAACATACAGGCACTTGCACAAAAGCAGTTAAAAAAATAAAATAAATCCCATTAGCCATGTAGAAACTGGATAATTTATGTGCGTTTTTGCTCCATTATTTATTGCCACCTTCTCGCCCTTAAACCTTACAAAGGTTCCCATGTGTCACTAGAGTTCCTCATGCTCTGATCCATAAGTGCACATGCAATGTCTGGTCATCCCGAGTAGAGTTTCCCCTCCTCTGCAGCTTGAGATTCTCTGTGCCCCTTAGAAATTACTGACTGATTTCTCACCCATTGAAATCAAAGGCCAAAATTCTACAGGCTTCAATGAGGCCAATGCTTTTTTCCTGTGTCTCTGCCATCATTAAGCAGAAGCCATTTGGCTTTAGATACTGAGTATCTCATCATTCTGAATAAACTGCCAAAAGAAAGCAAAAAAAGAACACTTTTTCAATCATCTCAGTTCTTCAGGAAATCTGGAGTCATACACAGACCTTTCAGTTTTCTCAGTATGTGTCCTGTCAGTTTGTCTCCTCTGAGAGAGTCCAATTATGTATGTGCTGCAGTCATATTATAAAACAGCCATTTCACAAAATAACTGATTTCACAATGTCATTGCAACATATTAAAAATACCATTTGCAGTATTTACAAATACTGACTGTTAACAGGGGCATTCATAGAGCAGATGGGCATCTTTTCAACTAGTGTTTACCCATTTGGGGTACTTCACTGGAGATTTTTGTAAAGGAGTGGGTAGCTGTGTGCAGATGTTAAGCAGGAGGATGGCTTTTCTTGACTAATACAGTCAGATATAGTCCTAATCATGAAAATTAAAAAGCACATCTCCTGGCACCTAGTAGTGGTGCAAAAGTCGCAGATAATATTCATCACTTCAACTAACTGGAACTAATGTGGGGCACAGATCCTGCACACATTACGTCATAGGCAAAATGGCAATGAAGTAAATAGGAATTTTGGCTAAACTGTGCCTCCTGTCATCACACGGCTTTGAAATCTGAAAATCAAAGGCTTGAGTCCAATCATTCTCACTCATGTTCTGAATAGGAACAAGAAATGAACATGTAAATAATGACATCTTCTCGTAGGAACCTGACTTCTCTGCACACTTTGGGTTCTGTGCATTTATACAAAAGAAAGTAGAAAAAATATTCAGAGCATTACTATTTCTAAGAAGGTCAAATTTAGAAAAATTATTGAAATAAGGTATTGTTATTGTTGTAATAGCATCATATAACAACATGGTTACCTACATGATGGAATTGTAATATATACGATGTAACTATATATTACCTACTTCTTCTATAGCACTTTTCACCCAGAGATATCAACATGCCTTACAAAAAAGAGCAGTGTTAGTACTGCTATTATAATTACTATATCATATCATAAGCCAACAAGAAAAGTGCATGTCTGCACAGTGCAGATGAACCCAATCAATGTATGTATACAGAACAGAAATGTCTATAAATAATCACCTGAAATATTATTTCAATAGCACATCACATATAAACAAAATTGAAGCTATTTTTATAAGCGGTGAGGGGATATTATTTTCTACCAGTTTATTCACTCAATACAGATGACTCTGGAGAAAAGGACAATGACCATGAAACTAGCATTAATCTTCACATAAGATTGATCATTTAATTCTAGTAGCCTTTCACAAAGCTAAATAATCGCTAGTTGATACAGAACTGTACTCAAGATTTACAGGGTAAACACCCATCGCATTTTAGATATCACACAATAGCCCAAGATATAATTATCAGTTCATGATTAATATTGTTAAACATATCACGTAGATGCTGGAAATAAATCCCCAAATACCAAAACCTCAAGCAGCATCCTAATTGAAATAAAATAACCTTCATATTCAGGTTATTGAGTAATGTAAAATTAGTGTATTTAGCTGCAACTCTTGTTCTGCATTAAAACAGACGCAAGATCTGATGTTTTGGGGTAAACTACTGTGCTGCTGTGAAGAAAAGCTGTCAAGATAATAAAACATGGGAAACAACAGAGATGCGAACTCCAGCAGTGGTATTGCTAGACTATGTTATTAATTTTGGATTAGGTGTGAATGATGGGTTTAACATTTACACTAGAGATCAGGGTGGAAGGGTTCCATCCAATTCTTCTTTATCAAAAAACGGCCCCCTTATGACCTCTCTGAAGTGTGATATGTGAACAATTTATAGCTAAATTATATGATGCTGCTAAAGCTCTGGCAAATAACAAAGGTTATTGGCAATGATAAGTTGCAGCACACAGTAGAGAAATCCTCCTTGTCCAGATTTTACCACCATTTTTAAAAAAAATGGTGGAAAAAACTTTAGAGAAATGGGGAATACATTTGAGAGCAGAGCAAGTGATTACCTTGTTCAGCCAAAATCTTGCCCAGAATGCAGTTGGCAACCATCTGCCTTCGTACCATTTGTCTGTGGCTCTGGCTGTGCCTGACCTACATGTGACACTTTTGAGCAGATGTGTATCAGGATACAACAGATGAGAAAACCTCAGCCCCTGCCAAAAGGAGTCCACACATATTGGGAAAGATGAATACCAATAAATCAGGATCAGATGGGATGCGTTGTACGTCTTTTTCAGAGTTGAGAAATAGTTGAGTTGTTTTATCTATTAAATAAAGGAATTAATAGTAATATGTCTTCCTACTGTATTTGTCTTAAGCAGTAACATAATGTTTGTGTCCACCCAGACCTTTTATTTTCAGGGCATTAGAGACTAAAACACAGGCTTGATGCCTGGAAATCGAGATCCACCAAAACGACATTAATTCCATCCTATTACCTCCCACTTACCTTGTATTCATACTTCATTTAACTTGTATGAGTGAACAACTGAGGAATAGTGTCAGAGTTCACAGCCTCAGAGTATGTATTTAAGGTTTTTCAGGAATTGGATAAGGGAGGGGGAAGGGGATACATGGAAGGATTAAACACAGATGAGTTGAATGCACGTATCTTGGAAGGAGGGCCCTGAACGTGCATGGAAGCTACACGACAGCTGAGACAGAAGTGCTGCTCTGTCAACAAGTGTCATGTAGAAATGGAGATAACTGTGTGCTCAGCTAATATCCCGTATCTGTCTGATACAAAGCAGCCTGTACCTCTTCATTTAAATTGTGGGAGAAGGCATTTCGTGGTAGGCACTTGTCACTTGGATGAGGTGTTGCATTTGGTTGGCCAAGGATGGTTCGTCAGGAGGCATTTTTGAGGGACAGGATCACCTCCTGGTGTTAAGAATAACAGTTAGGGCTATGTATGGGACTGATCCACTATTAGCTTCACAGTTCTACAAAGTTTTTCTTAATGGAGTAGGGTCTTCAATGGTTACATTGTCTTTTAATGAAGCTTCATCTAAGGATTTTTTTACAGCTGGACAATGCCTCACTAAAAATACTTTGAATGGAGACTTCTTTATAGAAAGAATGAAAATAGTTTCCTCATCTAATATCTGGGTGTTCTACATCATCAGATATTTTATCATAGGCAATTCATAAGCATTTTTATCACCTGGCCACATGATGCAGTTAGCTACGTGATTTTAAATAGGAATGATGGAATTCTTCTTACAGAAAATAAGTGGGTAAAAAACAGAAGCAAAATTGATGAGAAAACAGAATACAGTTGACTTAATAAGGGTGCATGCATCTTTTCAAAGGCAGTTGAATTGATTTAGAACAGAGGGATTTGTCTCCCTTTTTGTATTATTATGACTATTAATACCGATAGTATTAATTTAGCTCAATGTTATTTTAATCCCAATATCTTTTCAGAAGCAGAGATAAGTCTTTGATGTCCCTGAATGTACGTGAAAGCTGTACATTTAGAAATAACATGTTTTCTGACTTCCCCACTGCATAATATGCTGTCACATGTCTCCGCATTTCCTACTCCCAGTTCAGTTTTGTACCTCTTGCAGAATTTACTAAGAGCCACAAATCTAAATGCCGTGATCCAAATGGCGATTACTTCAATAAATTGTGTTATGTTATAGTAAGCTGAATTAGGACCTGGACTGTACACTTTTCAGGGCCACCGGGTTTGTGTGTGCTCTCGCAGTCCTTCCCCAGGGAGGTATGGGAACTAAGGAGTGATATTTCTCTCTATGCATATGTTCAAAGAGTGGAAAAGAGTTTTTCAAATCATGCAGTTTGGATCACACTCTCTTGATCTCTCTGAGTGCTGGCTGGTCGTGCGGTTCTGGTTTATCCTTTTTGTTAATGGATGATTAATACACAGCTAATACTTGAGTAACACATCTGGTACCTGCCCCCAGTTGGTCAAGTGGCAATTTCCCAGAGGCTTATTTCATACAAAAACTGAGCTGAGAGGAATTACCGTGTTTCATTCAAAATTCCCGGGTACCTTGCAGCTGAGAAAGGACCTCCTGCAATATTTTAATCCTGCATTTTTCACGAAAGCTACAAGGCCTTCTAGTTAACCTGGTATTTAAAGTAAGTAGTAGCAATTTGTAGAACCCCGTAATAAAATTACATCAAAATGACAGTCTTTAAGACAGAGCAAGGAAAAAATTGTAATAGTTTCTTCTGCACTAATGATTCGAGAGGTATAACTAGACTTCCAGGAATAAGGCTACATAAATTCATTTTTTTTTTGTGTGGTTTTTATTGATGTGATCTTCTTGTAGGTTTTCATTATAGCATTTAAGCTTCAAGATTTCCTTAAAATTACAAAACAATAGATTAACCTCAGCACTAAAGAAATTACCCTTTTTTTCCTGGAAGTTTGTTTAGTAGGCTAACTCTTCTCCTGCTTGGAGTAATACACAGAGAGAAAGCAGAGCCTTACCCCACCAGAAAATTTTTGACAGAACACCAGCAACCACTGCCAAACTGTCTATATGGTCTCAGTAAAGTATGTTGTCCTTGATATTTTATGGAATTAGTGCCAAACAGTAATTCCCGATCTTTCTGATTCAGAGGGTGCCATTTACCTCATCTAAATGTAGGCATCTACAAAGGAGATGTCTCCATCAGACCTATTCTCCTATCCACTCTTTTCTTATCAGCAAAGAGAAATGAGCCTTTCTCCCCTGTGATTCGTCTTGTCCTAAGGTAATCATCCAAACCAGATCAGATGATGACTCATGAACTAGAAATGCATGTTTTTATCCATTAGTCTAGGAAGGCAATGCTAGTCTAGCTCAGGTGGAGACATCTACCTGGCAGGTGCCTCAGGTTAGGTGAGATGAATGCTATCAAATGTCTCTCCAGCATTTCTGTGTCCTTGGTAGAGTAGACAGGAATAATTTGTCATAAAAGAGGAAGTCTGCATTCAAAATAGGATCTTCCCATGTAATAGTTTGCTACAGGGCATGGTACTTTTCTTTCTGGAAGGAAGAACTGAAATAGGGTAGCTTCTCCTGCAGTGACAAAACATAAAAGACAGAACTCATCTCCATAAAAATTTAGGGATGCAGTGAAATTGCACCCTGCTGCTCTAACAAAGGATCCATCTTTCTATATTGCAGGAAGAAACAAAAGAAAACTATTGCAGCAACATCCGGAACAAAGACCCTCCGTACCCTTCTCAATATTCTGCTTATGGGGGGTGAGGGAGGGATTGTTGTCAGGAATTTGTGTTATCTGAGTGAGCGGGAGGAAAAGAAAGAACAAGAAGATATTTAAAACTGGTAGATAAATTCCAGGTGTGTCTTTGAAGATTACTAAAATACTCTATTTCCTTTTGTTTACAATATATATCCTACTCTAAAATAGATCTGATGGGAAAAACAGAGTACCTCCATATTTATTGCATTTCTGGAAATGTGTCTGTATTTATTACTGGCATCTGCTGTTGGTGACAGCTCTTGAGTAGAATCCAGAAGTTCTGAATAACACTTGTCTTGCTTTATTATGGTAAAAAAATTGCTCTTGCAGGCTCACAGCAATTAGCAGAAAGATTGTATTTTGTTCTGCATGCCCTTTACTAGCAGTAATCCAATATTGAATTGCCTCAGAGGGTCTCGGCAATAACTGGGTCAAATTCTCTCATAACTCTTTTCGCTTGACCTGGAAAATTGACACTACCATAAGAGTGCACAGTATATATGTATACTGTCGAAACACCATGTGTATTTCAATCTTGCACTCAGTTTTCCATTTATTCACCTTCCTTTGATGATTTATTTGAAGTTTGTCCATACCTCAATTTTTTTCCAACCTATTTAGCCTCTAGATAAAGACCACTTAACTGCTAGCAGAAGCAAAATTCATCTTCACGCAGCATTTATACTGAGCATGTTCTAATTAAGTCAGTTAAAGTAGCTATCTGCAATTCAGCATGTCTGAACAGCTCTCCATTCATCAGTGATCTCCTGTAAACATTTAGGGCATCTTGACCTTGACTAGCTGTGAGTACAGAAAATGCAACACGACTGAGACCCACGGGCTGCTTCTTGGCAGTAGGGTGGCAGTGGATTAGGCTGCTACTCCAAGCTACTCCTGGTCAGGAGCGCAAAGAGCCAAGAGGAACCATGGCAGCTCATGGAGACGGCGCTGAGAGCCTACAGCAGGAACAGGGCGCCGGGTAGGGGGAGGCTCTCGATAGGGGTGGAGAGGTGATGCAATACGATGTAGAGTCTCCATCACTCACACAGGAAAACAGGTCAACCATATTTTTCTACTGTGTGAATGAAACATTTTCTCACTTGATTTTGCAGAAATCGAATATTTTAAAAGTAGGCCCAAATTCAACTGGCATAATCTTCCCCCACCTACACGTGTCTTTATCTGCAAGCTTCTGAGGTAAAGGCCTAGTGACGTGTGTTTTTTTTTTTTTTTTTTTTTTTTTTTTTTTTTTTGTTAGCAGACTCTCAGAAGCTGATGTACATACCATCAGGGTTTCTTTGTTGTCACAGTCTGAATGTTTCACTGCTTCTATGTACAACACTCATAAATGTTTTCCATTTTGGGAAGTCCATGCATGAAGTTAACATTTTAGTAAATGTTAATATCTAGGCTTTTGAACCAGCAGAACAGGTTATACTGAAAAATGAGTGGTTTGCATACATGAAACCCCAACAGAGAAGGAAGCATCACTGCTCATGCTTCCATGTTTTTCCCGAAGTCTAGAGATTAAAGCAACCCTAGAAGATGTGAAATCCAGTTCTTATTCCGATCATAACCAGAGTGGATATGAACTTACATTCTTACTTCCCTGGAGAGCCTAAACACCAAGCTGTGTAATGTAAGGATGCTCCTGTCAATGCCACTCCTCTTCATACCTAAAAGGTTATCAGGGTAGGAACTGGTGCCCTGGTATTACAAGTCCCAGATGAATGCCCTGACCTCTGCTCCATCCATCTTTCTCTCCTTGTCTGCCTCTGGCTCAATTTATATTTAACCACTGAGCCTTTGTATAAAACAAACACTACATTCTTTACTTCCTTCCCTGCGTTTTGAATGCTGTCTGTACTTTGCACTTCATTTAATGAGGGATTAAAATGCTTGAAATAGATTTGATATGTTTTTCTTCAGCCTGAAGTGATAATTGTTATCATTTTCTTCTACAAGAGAATTTTTAAGAAGTTTTAATTTTGTCTCAAGTTTTATAGTTGCTGGGTTTAAATTTTTCAGTTTGAGAGATGAACTGAAGAATCAATTTTTTAAAAATATCCTAATTTCTCTTTGTTCTGTTCATTATACTATCTGCTGTCAACTGCCTTGAGGTTTGGTAAGGTTTTAGACACTGAATGTCCTTGCCAGTGGAGGCTAAGCTTAATAATTTAACAGCATTTTCAGTGTTCAAAGCCAGGAGAGTTTGAGCTGTTAAGCCTGCTGGTTGTAGTTGCACAAAGTCCTATTACGCAGTATAAAATGCTCATAATTTCTGATTTATTAAAGCAGACTCTTTGCATTCTGCTCTTATTCCCTGATGTAAAAAAAAAAAAAAAAAAAAAAAAAAGGTGCTAATTAAGCAAAATGAGTTCACCTCCAGTTTTATTTAAGGGAACTTTGCTGAAATTTGTCAAAAACTACCCCAGACAAAAACTTTGGAGGTGAGGTAAAGTAAGATAAATTTTAACTCTCAAGGAATGGGTAAAGATATAATCAGGAGCTTATTATGACCTAGATATTTTTTGGCATTCAAATACAGATAGCAGATAGGTTTCCTGTATGTCATCCCTCTAGCAAGAGAGTTGAAGACAGGTGGATTTTATAATCTTACCCATACTCCACTCCATGAAAGCTAAGAATCACAGTGAACGAAACATATTTTTCATGCGGAGAAATCACAGTAAGATACTTCCTCTAGCAGCATGCTTTCCGTCTCCTCAATTGGCTAAGGATACATCTCCCCCTGAAGGGGTGAAGTTAGGAAACAATGGGGATCCTGAGAGAGGCAGCAGCTTCAGGCTCTTCTACAAAGAAGTCCTGATGAACATCCCGTGCTTTGCCTATTTTTATCTCTATTGTGCTCAAAAATTTCATAAAAGCCCCTATTAAGCTTCAGCAGAAGAGCAGCTATAGGCAGGAAATGAAGGTTTGATGACATTAGGCTAAAGTTATGACCAGCCTTGTGAGGTGTGGTGACCAGGGATAAACACACATACATGTGAAGCCAAAAAAAAAAACCCCTCACTGACAGCTATTTGCATAAGTGGTTGGGGTTTTTTTTTAATAGAAAGAAGTGATGTGATTATGCTTTTGACTTCACCGACAAGTAAAAGCTTTGGATAGCATCCCCTAATTGCAGTAAGAAAACAGAAAAACAACAACAACAAAAAAAAACAGTAGATGAAGGCCTGGATGAGGAAGACATGGTGCTATCTAGAAGCCTGTCCCTGGTGAAGGTGGTATTTTCTGCTGCCTGCATGGCTGAGACCACATCCAGGGCGTGACCAACTGGCTACTAGGGAATTGATGTCCTGGCACACTTGTCAGGGTTTCTTGCCATCTGAGAGGTGTTGGGGTCCCCCAGCATCTCCAGCTGCTGCTCCAAGAGAGCACAGCTCTTCAGCAGCCCTGTGTGATATCTCCCAGTCCCACATTTTCTATCCATCCACTTGCTTCCAACAGTATTAGACGCTTGTATTTAGTAACAGACTTCTAAAGAGCCTTAGACTGCCACTGACTTGCAATGGTACCTGCACGTAGCCAGACACCTACATGGAGACCCCAAAATGTAGAGGTCCTCACCAAGAATCCAAACCTACACCAACCCTTAAGCAATTTTGATGAAGCCAGCAGAGAACAGCAAGATGTTAAGGAAGCTAATACTGATTATAAATTAAAGGGAATCCTATTTGACAACTAAATCCTATTAAAGTAAGCAGGTGGATTACAAACAGCATGGCTGATAATGAAATGGGCATGTGGAGAATATTCTGTAGGCCAAAACCAGCGAACACAGAACAAGTCTTAACACAGGATGAGTGTTAAGGCTTATTAACAGTTCAGTTCAGTTATTGTGGTGGCTGGTACCACGCATGATCATGCTGGAGAAATGACACGGCAGACAAAGCAAATAGTCCTTGTATATGCCTTATTTGCTTCGCAATGGCAGGAGCCTGACCATTAGTCACCAAAGGCAGGATTCATCAAACGTCCAGGCTGCAGGCGTATGTAAGTGACCCGGTCACCCTATGTTATAAACCAACGCCGTCAAGGACACAAGTGCCCTCACTCGTTTTAGACACTCCCCTCAGGGTGGGAAGAAGGAGGCCCTACGAGTGCCCGCTGCCCTCCAGAGCTACACTGGGTGGCCTGCTGAGGTGGGCAGAGGGGTCCCACCCAGAGCTGCCTGTGTGCTGCACAACTTGGTGCCCTCTTATGCTGGCAAACACCAAATCCAACAGAACGGTAAAAATGCAGCTGGAGAATTCAACCTTTATGCTAAAAAGGGGGATCTTGCAAAACGTTGAGGCTATTGCCTACGTCGTTTGGACTCTTGGCTCTCAAGAACTGCCTGTGCTGGGTAAGCAGATCTGCTGAAGTGTTCACTCAACCTGCATTGATCCAACGAGCTCAGGCCATGAGCACACAGATGTGGTTTAGTGGGGTACCATGACCACCATATTTCACGTTGCCGGGAGGGAGAGCACCCTCACTGAGGTGCAGTGCCATGCAGTGCCGGCTGTCCCGTGGTGAGGACCTGAACTTGTGCCATCACCCAGGGCCATGTGGTGTGGTGTGGGGACACTGATTTGCTCAGTGGTACCACGCTCTCGCAAGCTTTACGAACACCATCTGTCACAAACTATGTCCCACCACTGAGTAAAAAACAAATGCCACCTCCGAGCCATCAGAAAAAAAAAAAAAAATCAAACCCAAACCCCAGCAGCCTGATATTTTGCAACGTCCCCACTTAGGAGTGTGTAGCAGTAGACGAAAGGCAGGCTCAGCAACTGGTATTAAAGCAAAGGGACACCTGCAATGCTGTGGGAAAGGAAGACAGATGGGATGTCTCAGTGTGAAAGTGCCCTGCTATGACAGTGCACAGCCATTTCCCCGAGACAGCCACAGACATCAGATGCTGAGGAGGAGGAGTTACAGTCAGCAAAAGGGAAGTTACTTAGTGCTAGAAGATATTAGTTACATGATTTTCTCACGCTGTATGCACTGAAAGCAATGTGAGGGAGAAATTCTTTCTTGCAGATTATCTACTTTCCAAACCAACAGAGGTTCAACAAAGACTGAAATAAATCCATAATGTGTATACTATCTATCTATGCTCCAAATCAATATTGGAGATGGGCTACCAGTGTGAAAAGCCAGAGATCCAGGCCAGAGATGCATGCAGTATTACAGGGATGGAGAGAAATCTATATGCTCAGTGTATTTATCTACATTCTAAGCCAATGCTAAAGCTAGTTTGCTCATGTGAAAAATAAGTGCTACATAGTTCAGAGGGGGAGAACACGTCAATAGCTGTACTGTGGAGATGTGTGCTAAATAACAAAGATTGCCTTCATGCCGTGCCTATCTAGTTCAACTGTATTGTGCAGAGAAATTCTACAGTCCCCCGTAATACTCAAGCAGTCTTTTCGAAAGGCGAATATTTATACTTTCCCTTCTTTTTTCTTCCAAACTTCATCAGGAGTCGCTAAAAGTTATTCTCTCAGTGCCCTGTCTCCGCCTTGGTCTACACCACTCGTCACGGCCGTGGGCGGCCTCCCCAGGCCGGAGGAGAGCTGTGTCTCCAGGGGCACCAGCCCTTCCCTCCCTTGCTTCTTCCTTCCCCCGGGGCCGGCGGTGGCTTCCTCGCTCCACACTTTGCTGCTTGCCCTGCCTTCGCTCCATTTTGCTCGTAACTCTTCAGCTTGACAGTTTTGCAGCGCATGAAAAGGGGAGGCAGGTGAAGTCCGATCCACCGGATCCGATTCTCTGGGATTTGGTTGTTTAATAGCAATATTTGATTCTTTTGCCAGCAGTCACAGAGGAGGCATAGGGAAACAAAAAAAATAAAAAAAGGACTTTGCCTTACAGAAGGCTTGCCCGGCCCCAGGTTTCCCTGTCGCTGACCCTTGCACCCCTCCCACACATGCCGTTTTATTGTCTGCACACACAAAGGCTGCCTCCTGCGAGCGCCAGGCTTGCACAAGCTGCCCTGCCCTGCTGTTCCCTTTATCCCTCCTCTGCCTTTGCAGGCGTTTTTCCTTTTCTCTTATCAACACCAGGAGGGGCTGGCTGAGCTGAGCCCTTACTCTTTTCTGTGACTGCCCTCTCACCCCCATCAACACCTGTCGCTTTCATAAATTAATCCAAAATTAATCAATAACCCAATCGGATAAGCTATGTCCCTTGCTTCGCACACACATTTGTCTTGCTCTGATTAATATCCCAACAATGAGTCACCGGCCGTTTAGCCTAATTTTAGGAACTCTGCAATAAACCAGCCTGTTCTGGAGCTCACCGATTATTTTCCAAGTCAACAAAAGAGCCATTTCTTTAGAAAAGGAGAATGCCCCACTCAGTCTATTCAGGTGCTGATGAATAATTATCCACAAATAAGCCACCCCTTATCAAAATAATGTTTAATTTGAGCATTTGAGGGCTGCTTATGAGAGTAACTCGCAATCTTGTGCAATATCAGTAAAGCGCAGCAAATCTGTAAGGGAAAGGCGTATTCTAGCAGCCCTGGGAATGTTGTATATAAATTTCATTTGGTATCTGATCTGGGCTTAGTCCTGAACTTGAACTTGATAAAACAGGCATTTGCTAAAGATTCAGGTACAGCTCTCCTCTCTTTACTTCTAAAACAGTTGTACTGCACATATGGAAATAAAGGTAATCAAACCCCTCTGTCTGCATGGCTCCTCTAAGTCCTTTTTTCACAATGAATTTCTTCCAGAGAGGACTGTCGGATCTGTTGGCTGGTAACGTTGCCGTTGTGAAGCTAGGAAAACTGATTTCAAAATTATGGGAGAACAGATTCTTTGTTTTTATAAGTGTAGGGAGACGTGGTGATTTTCATTAAGAGCTGTACATAACAGGAGGACGGCAGGTCATGTTTTCTGCCGTTAGGCACTGCAGGTAATGACGTAGAGAAGCGACATTTTGGAAAATGCCAGAAAGTACCCAGGACAGCTCATTTTTAGTTTCTTTTAGAGAGTGTATGAAGGCTTCGTGCACTGGACTGAGATCTGAGCTCCTGGAGAGCAATTTCACATCAGGTTCTCATACTTGGTGCCTCTGTGGCTTTGGGCGCGCCTGATCCTACAAGGTGCTCAGCATTGTGCAAGACCCAGGTCCCAGTCCACCGAAGCTCTTAAACATATGATTAATTTTTAGTCCCTTTGACTTCAGTGACTAAACTACTTAGCTGGATTCACTCCTAGGCACTTAATCTTCCTACTTGAATTTCAACATTAGCAAAATCAGGATAATTCTTTCCTTAATACAGAGGGATATGGCAAGCGTTAATTAGTTAAAATATGTGGAGTGCTTTGGAGATATAAAGGCTATCTAGATGTTAATTTATGCAGGTAGTGGAAGTAGAGGGAAATAATTGCTGTCTCTCACCTGTGCAGGGTTTCAGAACAGCATTCATTCCCTCACCGGCTGAAGAACAGAAACTAAGCACTGAGGCAAGCCCACGCTTAGGAGACACTCAGAGCACACTTATCAGATTTAACACACTTTCCCATTTAAGGGAATGCAATCAGCTCTGTATTTGCATTTCCCTTGCAAATGAGCTTCACTGACTCCTTACGGTTGGCTTTGCACTAGCTGCGTCTCCTGTCTCTGTGCCGTGGTAGCAAACTGCCTCAGCACTGTAGCATGCTTTCATCTACCGTGTATCTATATTTAATTATGAACCTGGCAAGGACACTCCAGCACTGGTGATTGGCGGATTCTCACCCATTCCTGTTCTGAGATGCGGAATTTGGGCCATGCGAGATCTTGTTTTAGCCAAGCGCTTATCTTGGATCTATAGATAAATAAATACAGCACATAAAAGGGACTGGTTTATCTCACTTCGTTTTAAGTTGTTCATGCAAGGTTTGTGTCCAAACAAGTACTGTAAAGTGGCTTCAGTGAAGATGCCCTTGCTGTTGGCTCAGGAGGCCTGTGAATAGTGTTGTTATCTCTCCAAAACTGGAAAGCCACGGCAGCCCCTAGATCCCTTTCCCACTTGACAGAAGTAATAAAACACTGTAAACCATAAAGCCAGCCCTCTCCTCTTATCAGTCGGAGAAAAGCTGACTAGCAGAGTCTTTGGAGTTTCCCTCTGGTCATGCTCCCAGGATTTCTGCCTGGCATTTCAAGCTCACCCTTTCTGGCTGTGCAGAGGGTCTAGTCATTCTTCCACCGGGAAACTATTTCTCCACCTGAAAATGGAGAATGAATGTAAACGTGAGGCTTTATACTCAGCTCTTCACCCGCCTGTGGACCTAAGGAAGGTAGGAAGACACCTAAACAGGGCTAAATAAAGAATAAGAGAAATAAGATTCTGGGGAAATCCCTAGGAGATCAAAATCTCGAGATACTCTTTCTAATCCTGATGAAGGTAAGCCTGAAAGTAGCTGCTGCCTGTCACCTGGGAAATAGGTTAAAACATGAGGTTGGAGGGCCGGGTCTGCCCTGTTCATCCAGCAGGATCCCATCACTGCGCAGGGGCACAGAGAGGGGTCCTGGCACCTTCCTGGGGAAGCCCAGAGGCACCACGGGCTCCGGAGGGGTCTGGCTGGGGGCACAGGCTACAGCAAGAGCCCTTCATACATCTCTGGGCAATGTTCCAGCTCTATTGAGTGGCAAAGATCATTATAAAATTCACCTTAAGTAAAGCTGCCACTGCCTGGAAAATGTTGCTGGTATGTCAGAACAATAATGTATAAAATCTCAACGACAACCACATGTACTTTTTTTTTTTCCCTAATGAAACACCATCAAGTTTTATTGCTAGTGAGCTTGTTGACAATGGAAAACAAACACTCTGGATGAAAGTGAAGAGAATAAGTTTTTCTAATTTTTGTCTTCCTTGTTCACTAACGCACGTTAGTTTCTGAATTAATTTTCATTTGTTCCAAAGGTGAATGCCAGCCATCCAAAATTACACAGCTAATGCAGAGAATGTATGAATCTTCTGACTGATAGGTTGTGACTCGATGAAAATTTGCATCTTGCCAGGAAGAAGGCTATCACCAGTGAGGTAATTGGCACCCAGTTCATGGAGGTAACAGCCATATGTCAGGGATTACTGCTTACACAAGAATTTCACCTGTGGACGGCTCTGCTGACTGTTAGCAAAATCAAGTTTGCAGTCCCTGAGCATAGGACTTTGTTCAAATATTTAAATGCATCAGGCAGAGCTTACATCTTTAAAAACATTATGTAAAAATCCATATAGTAACACCATAGGAACCTGCCAGTTAGTGTTTGCATTACAGCAAACCCATTACACTGGTACAATAAGCCAATCTTTCTTAAAATTTACTACTGGCTCATCAGAAGCAAAACATTTCCAAATTGATTTTTTTTTTTCTTTTTTAACACAGAAGCTTTAAAAGCTCAGTTGTGTATTTTGTTTGCGTTATGGTATCACCCATAGACTCTCCATGAGGTTTGCTGGATACAGTACAAACAGAAACAAATCAAATCGGAGACAATCAAATCCAAACAGAAAGAAATCAGAAATCAGAGGTGGTCTGTACCTCACGGAGTTTAGAGTCTCTGCAGGTGAGGCAGACAGAGGAGAGAGAAGGAGGGAGAGGGAGTAGTGCTAGAGAGGGGGAATCCATGTAATAGTGGAGGAGATGAAGTGACTTTGGCCAAGGTTATACGAGAAGCCTGAGCAGAGCTGGGAAATGAGGCCAGAGCTCCCGAGACCCTCTACCACAGGCAATCCTTTCCACTCTGTGCAACTTTTTGAAGGTAGAAAACATTTTGGCTGAACATCTGCAGGTCCCCAGATTCTTTCTATTGTTCCCATTTTATGTGATTTTGAAGCCAAACAATCCCCACTTTAGCTGGATTCATGCTCACGCTCACATAGTCTGCCCGTGTTCGAGAGGTTTATTTTCAGACACTGTCCTGATGATAATCATCACAGTGAGCTTCTCAAAGCAGGGATGAGACAGTGACAATTTACTTGGATTTCTTCACCTGAGCTAGTAAACAAATATTATCATTGCAGATGTGAGTAGGAACTGGGTAGTCTCCTGTTATGTAGCATACAAGTCCCCACCCCGGAGAGTCATGCCTTTTGCAGCCTTCAGGATTTCTAAAATCCAATTTAAAAGTCCATCACTGAGACAGGCAACCAGGAAAAGCGGCTGGTACTTTGGGAGCACGGGAGGAACTTTCCCAGCTCCGCTCATCCCTGGGGTCTCGCCTGCCCTGTGAGCTGCAGCCCGGGCGCGGACGAGCGGCCGGTAGCAGAGCGAAGGCATCCCGTTCTGGTTGACAAGCCGAGCGGTGCCCGTGTTGTGGTGCAAATTAATGTGGTGCAGCAGCCGCAGCTGCGGAGCCTGGAGCGGGGGCCAGCTGAGTGAAGCTTGACCGGGCTCGGGCTGGCTGGGAGCAAGCCTGCGCTACCACCTGATGCACGGCGGCGATAGGGGAGCAAGATGCCATCCAACCCAAGCCATCTTGCAGATGGCTTCTGGGCTTAGCTAAGCAGTTCGGAGGGAGCAATAGGGTAACTTAATTACAATGATTCTGGGATCAAAGCTGTGTTGCACCACTGAGACTTATCAGCTTGCAGCCCGGAGAGCTCCAGCGTGTCATGGCAATCCCTGTCCTGCAGAAATGTATATGCGTGCATGTATAATAGATGCTGCTGTGGAGCAAAGCCTTGCTGGTGCCATACAGGCAGCCAACACAGCTCTGGATCCCAAGCCATGCAGGTGGTGTGGTCACGTTGCAACATTAGCTTTTGGGATAATTAAAGGCACCAAACATTTCGTCACCTTGCAAACGACTGCAGAGAAACCGTTTAGGATTCATGTTACTCATCTATTCTAAATACTAAGGGTTGTGAAGGATCAGCTCAACTAGAAAAGCAAGGTGTTGCCAAGTGGGGAGGGAGGCATTCTGAATAGGGCTAAATAATATACAAGAGCATAAAAAAAAGTTTAATGAATAAAAAATCTAAAATCCTGTTGAGGAGGGAGGTAGGAAAAGGAGTTTACTTCTGAACGACACTTTAGCAAACCTCTGTGAGGAGTGTTGTGTGCAGGTTTGTTACTGATATTTGCAGTGTAGATGCTGAAGGATGTCAAAGCAAGGACACCAATTGATCCAAGATGGAAAAACAATGGAAATGAGAAGCAGGAGAAAGAGCACAGTGCTTTGGCTGCAATGACTTTTGGATTTCATCCTCTGCCAGCTAATTGTTGAGAAGGTTCAGTGACATCTTGGCCAGCCTACGTAAGTACTCATGGATGGAAAAGGTACCTCACGGGGAAGGTATTCAGTATTGCCAATGAAAGATTTGAGACACTGTGGCTGAACAAACTCAGCCCGAACAAAGAATGTAATTTCTTAGGATTGTAGATGTTCCTATGTCTCGTCGTAGTGTAGATGTGTTGTTAGAAAGATCTCTCAGTTTAGTAAACATGATGACTTGGATCCCACTTTATCCATAGCACTCTTGATAGAAAGCTGAAATCTCTGGGACCTCAAGCCATCAAAAGAAGGCCTTGCACAAAACGACAGTCAACAAGGGGAGGAAGGGGACATGACCATGACTTGAACAAGGTTGTTCGCACCCCCTTGGAGCATTGGCTGAGCATCCACAGCTCTGCATACAAACAGCAGTTCTAACGAAATCTCACACTTCAGAAGTTCACAGGGAGCCCCAGTAGACAGCAGTTTACTACTGCATTACTGTCAGCGTTACTATCATTTTGACTTCCCCTGAAACATAAAAAGTTGACTTGCTAGATTATGGCTGTAGGATGAGTAACGAGACCAGTGAGCCACACACATGCGGTTTCTGTGTGCACTCGGAGAGAACCAGTGGCTGTAACTCTGCAGCCTGTTCTACAGGGCTGGCACAGCCGCCCAGCTTTCAGAATCGCTCTTTTACAAATGAGCAGTACGCAACTTCGCAAACACCTGCTCCATGCAGAAGGGATATTTTTGATAGCAAATTTCAAGCTTCAAAAGTCAGGATGTGTCTACACAAACAGGTGCGGATGAGTGCGTTTGCTTTGCATATTCTCAAATGCAGGTGGAAGAGGAACACACCTGCCTGCACCCAGCTGGGCTCCATATTCTTAGATGCGTTCAAACCATTGCCTTTCTCCTTTCCCCTCTAAAGAAGGCTGAGCAAACCACACAGTCAACGCTAGGGAAGTGGTTTGCTCAGTTTATTTACTATTTCACCCTCTTTTACCTCAAAAATAGCAAAAAAAAAGTTTTTTTATTTTTTTCCTAAAGCCTCCCCAAAACCAATATTCATTCTCAGATGAATTTTTCATGCCTTGAAGGGAATATAGCTGCAGGTGTTTGTTACATGTGCAAAAACGGGAAGTTGCCTGGCGATTTTTTGGCAGCCTTAACTTTTTTGTTGTAAAACAGAGTAAATACTGAGACAGCTGGTGCACTGTGGGGAATCTGTGGCCGACAAAACTTCGGCATAAGAAAGCTGATTAAGTGCTACTCACAGAACTTCTAATCTTGACGGTGGCTGAAGCACAGCAGCAGGCTCAGCTGGAGCAGGAGCCTCCCATCAGTGGTGACAGAGCAGCCCTTTCTGGACCGGTTATTGTCCCATATCACATGAGTAACGTAGCTGGGTGTCCTGGTTTCAGACAGGACAGAACTAGTTTTGTTTTCAGCAGCTCCTGTGTTTTGGATCTAGTATACGAAAAATGGTGACAGGACGCTGCTGTTGTTTGCTGCTGCTGAACGACCAAGGACATCTTGCAGTTCCCCAAGCTTTGCTGATGTGCAGGTGCAAACACCTGGGAGGGCACAGCCAGAATAGTTGATCCAAACTGGCCAAAGAGAGTATCCGTACCACAGACGGCATGGCCGGGGTGAGTGAGGGTCGGCCATTGCCCCCTCGCTCTGGTTCCTTGTTCAGTTTGTTTTCTGTTCATTTTCCCTTCTTCTTACCTTTTTTTTTTTTTTTTTTTCATTCAGGCCTGTTTGTTCATACATTCAGCTGTTTGTTCCTTCACTCGCTCTCTCTGGAACTTGCTGTTCTGGGATGGCTGCGGGGGAATATCCCTGCTCCCTGGCTGCTGCTCAGGACGGGCTGTGTCAGTCCTCGGGTGGTGAGAAATTGTGCATCGTTTGTTTTATATATTCTATTATCCTTATGGGGGTTATTTTTGGTTTGGTTTGGTTTGGTTTTTTGCTGTCCTGGTAAAGTGCTTTTGTCTCAACCCACAATCTCTCTCTCCAGTTCTCCTCCTCACCCCACTGGGGGGGGGTGGGGGGTGGTGAGCGAGCAGCTGCGTGCTCTGGTTACCATTTGGGGTTAAACCACAACCCTGGGGGATCGTGAAAGGGACTATTTGGTTTCCTTGGTCAGATAACTTTGCAGGGGAATTATAGTCATTTTCAATTAGATAGGTATAAGGATACCAGTATCATACACTAACTAGACTTATCCTATCTTTCAGGCAAAGAAACTTCATGTTAATGCTTAAAAGGTGAGATAGCCTCTCTTAACCAACCTCAGTGCTGAGAGGAAAGAGAGGGAAAGATGGATAAAAGCAAGAAAGTGTCATGTTTCAGACCAGTGCAATAGCTTGTACTTTCTGACAGCTTGCAGCTTTGGAGCAGGCTGCATTTTGGGGTCTTTAGTTCAGACTCCCCATAAATATGGAAGACTGAAAAGCGTGACCTGCTTTATGCAGAAGGTACAAGGAGAAGCAGTGAAAATCCCATGGGCAAGGCACGGTTTTGCTCCTGAGTTCCTTTTACTCTGCCATTTCTCTGAAACAAGGGCAGGGTACTCCAGTGTAATTCTGCTGTTAGTGATCTCATAACTCGGTGCATATAACACGACACTCCGACACGTAACTCGGTGCACAAAAGGCTGGGTTCTCCCACTGTCCTAACCCTATGCGGGGGCAGATTCCTTGGCTTGAAAAATTCAGTTTTGAATTCAGAACATGGCTTGAATGAGAGAAGTGGGATCTAATCCAGAGAAAATAGTTTCTTACCTTCCTATTCTGTTTCTGAACACCTAAAAGCAGACCGAGATATGCCACCTCCTCTCTCAGGGAGCCGTCACTGCAAGGAGTCAGTTGGGCTCTTCTTGAACCAAAGCGCTATTCAGTCTCAGCAAAATGTGCAGAGTTTACACCACCTCTTTGAGTGCTGGAAAGTTTGGTACACTCCCAAAAGGTAAAAAAAGTATAAAATCGGTCAAATTTCATCAGGAAAGAGGTTATTAATTTAGCAGACTATGGTTGAAAACTTTCCAGACTAATGTAATGTCTCCTCCTTGCCAAATTTGCAAATGTGTAAGAGCAGTGACTTAGAAATAAATTAGTCTATTCAGCAAGAGCGCAATCTACTGTGCTTCCAATTAGTAAAGGTAGTGAAAACACAGAAACCTTGTGAGAAAGCACTGCCTAACATGATTATGACCAGAGAAATGCTCGTGTAGATGTGAAACGAAGCCGAGAGCCTGGAGCCAGAAACCAGAGGACAAATACAGGGCTATTACAAAGCATCCACTGCCCATCTGCACCTTCAGGTCGCTTCTTGAATCACAGCAGCCCTCTTGGGGGTTAAACCAACAAATATGGCTATGTGCTTGCCAGCTCAGCTGGCATTTTAGAGTACCTCTGCAAGCTTGCTTCCAACCCAAACTCATGGATACTGGATGCTAAAGCCTGTCACATTAAATGTGTCTCTGGATGTTCTGTCCACAGTATGACCCGAAGCATTTTCTTCAGAGAGGCTGATACATTTCAACTAGATGCTGCAGCGCTAAGCGCCATGCTTGATTGAATAACTTGTCTCCACTATTAAAATGCAGAAAGAACTTAGACAAGCATTTAGAAGGTCTGTCATTAAACAGTTTTCTTGTCAATTGATCTATCTTCCACGGGGAAGACAACTACTAGATCCATCAATCGCCTGCGAAAAACTTGGAACAGGTCTTAATCAGTTAAGTGGGCAAGTATTGCTTGACAGCTCCCTTTGGACACGGCTCATTCGGGGCCTGACTGACTATTTAGCAGGATTAGCAACTTCAAGCACCAGAAAGTTGACCTTAAACGAAGGTGAGCTCACGTCTGCAACGTGTCAGTGGAGCAGCACCATGAGAAGGAGCCGCACAAACCTCTCTCTGCTCCCCCGCTGAGGACTGCAAGACCGTTTCTTCCTTCTCCTCCCCCCTCTCACACCCCAAGAGTCTCACAAAGCTTTTAAGTGCCTTAATTGTTTCTGAAGCCTCAGTCTTTTGTCTTTCCATTGATATTTTGTTGTCACGCGTTTCTTGTGCTGTTCAGCTGAAGCCCCCGTAGCTCTTGCTGCTCCCTGGGTGCCGTGCCTTGAGAGAGCAGCCGCACATGTGTTTGGGGGGGGGTGTGTGGTGTGTGCACTGAGATGGAGTTGGGCACCGACAGCTCACTGAGTCAAAATGACTTTTCTTAGTGATGAACAACTGAAAATGCCCGTGCAGACAGTGCAAGGGGAACACCTGCTTACCCACAGCTGTGTCACACAGGGGCATCTCATCCAGCCACTGCATCTGCCATTCCCACTCCTGAGATGACTGTTAAGCCTTCACTGTACAGTTTTTTTTTCCAGAGCCCCAGACGTTACAGATGTCCCAGGACACCTCTGTGTCTGACAAGCCTGGCGTGGCTGTCACAGACACATCCCTGCCACTGAAGCACCCTGCTCCTCGGGAAGCTGTTTCCATCTTCTTCGGTTCTAGAAATGGCGTCACCTAATCTTTTCTAAGGGTATCTGCTCACAGTGCTGCTCACAACCCCTCCTCGGCAAAGCCTCATGTCTTGAGAAACAGGCAAATATCACCCATTTTACATACAGAAATCCCTAAAAGTTTCTCTGTCTCTTCAATACTATGTACCAAAATCTTGGTTTCTTCTTGGGATCAGCTTGCGCAGGTGTGTGCAGAAGACAATCAGAAAAAGCCAAGTGCTGAGCAGGACCATTTCATGCACAGGTTACTTGTGGTAACATTGCCAGCCCTGTCACTTTGCAGGGCTTGCCAAATCTGTTTTGTTTCTACTCCGTGAAAGCAGACTAACTCCCTCGCTTTTCACCCTGAGCTGTGCCCCAAGTGCCTCAATACACCACGAGACTAATTATTACACTTAAAACTAAGGTGTCAGTCAGTCATACACTGTACTTCAGGTAAAAATCCATGTTGAGAATCAGCCACTGCATGGGAACATAGTGAAAATGAAAATGTTCCCACTTTTTCAAAGCTACAAATTAACGTGAAAACTCAGATGAAGATCATGCCTATTTAGAGATGTGAAAGACAGATAAATAGCATTTGTCACCCTCACAATCAGTTTGAGTTTCAATTAAGTAGAACCGAATCACAAGAGTATTTATTTCAATTACAGATGGGTGGATTCAGGCCATACAGTTTATGTGTCCAGTTTTATTTTTCTCATGTTCTGCACTGATTCATTCTCCAGAATAATAAAAGTTGCGCAAAACAGTATTCACAGCGGGTGTGCTCCAGTAAATTTGAAATTCTGATGCCCATAAATATAAGCAGATAGTTTGGAAAATTTTTGATGTTCTACATTAAAACTAGATTGGTGATGAAAGTTCAGTTGTCTCTCACTTAATGATGCTGTCACTGATACCAAGGGATGTGCTTGGCCACTAATTATAGCATCGAGTTCACAAGGAATCTGCAGAGAGCTAAGAAGTGCAATAGTCACTCTGTGGAGGGAATCACCATTGGTTGTCCCATTGCATTTATAGAAGCCGAGGCCAATAAACTAAGCAGAAATGCAATCACCCCTTTAATTTATTGTAACAGAAACTGCAACGAATCACCTTTCAGCCAGGGTGGCATCTTTCCATGGTTTTTTTTCCTATTGCCCGTCCCGGCGTGGCTGTGCTCCAGGAGCGGGGCTCCCTCGGCAGTGTCCGGGAGGGAGCAGCCAGGTGGCTGCATCGCACGGGAGAGCGGGGCTCCCTCCCATGCCCCACACTCCGCACCCCACGCCCACACCTGGGGGGCTGCCGAGAACTCCTTCCCACCCCGCCCCAGGGCCCAGCAGCCTCTGCCTGGCATGGAAAGTTTTGCTGCACTTCTGCCAAGGCATGTGCTTTTCAGAAAACTTTTGATTTTAGGCTTCTCAGCTTTCCTGAGGGTAGGAAATATATATACTTTTTTAAATATTTTTTTTTTTTACTTTTGAAAGATAA
>KL256577.1:7514-17804 GCA_000699545.1 Podiceps cristatus | reverse complement strand
CTTTGGGCCTGGCCATCCAGACAGTTTTTTATCCAACACAGAGTACACCCATCCAAGCCATGAGCAGCCAGTTTCTCCAAAAGGATGCTGGATAGACAGTTGATTGAGATGGCCATGAAGTAGACTGAGGTGATCACAAGTGTGTCTCCAGAGCATCCCACCAAAAACTGCAGACAGACCAAAAATCAGTCAGCTACCCCAGCTTATTTTCTGAGGGACTACAGTTTAGCACTAATCATTTTCTCCTGTTTTCTCAAAGAGCTCTAACAAAAATGTAGGTTAGAAAGAAGATGTTTTCATTAATCTCCATTGCCTGTCTACCACCCATCACTGCCTACTGAACTAACTAATCTATGTGCAGCTCACATCTTACAAAGGCTCAAAGACCTAAAAAGTCATTTCTCCACAACTTTCCTCTTCCCTCTACCACACCACACATCCAGAATAAGACTGCTGCCTTGCCTTACCATGTTAGCTGTACACTCCTGGGAAGAGGGAGGAAGGACAAAGACCCTCCAGGCCTCCCAGGAAGCCTCTATGCTCCATCCAGACACCATTTGAGGGTGCAGTCTCACGCTGCCCCAAGGTGAGTGACTGAGGTGCAAAGCTGCAGCAGAGAAAAAACAAAAACTTCTCCATTGCTAAAGCTTCACTCTTGCTTTGAAACAAAAGTCACCAATGCTACCTCAGAAAACCAGGAGATGGGATCTTCCTAGGCCTGCATGTGCCTCCCATGACTGCAGTTAGAACTAGCCAAAAAAAAAAAAAAAAACACCACACCACCAAAAAAATGCCCCACAACCCCCACACAAACAACAACAAAACACAAACAAAACAAACCACACACCACACAACCATCATGGAGCACAGGTCTCAGCCAACAAAACACAAGCTGCCATTTCTCTAATGCAGGTGACCTCCTCACTTTCGAGTCACACCTCATAGTTTAGGGCAATGAGTTTTGATAAGAAGTTGTTCCACAAGCAAAAGTTTCAAGGTTGGTTTACTGAGGAAAAATGGACATGGTAGAGATCTCCTCTTACAGGAATTGCTAATGTCTCCCACAAACACCACAGCTACAGCTTTCTTGGGCAGAGTCAATTGAGCAAGTTTCCTCCGATGGTAAGCTCTGTGACGGAGCACTGCCCTTCAGCCCTCATCTCCCACCACTACATAATGCAAAGGCAGAAGAAAAAATCTCCAAGAGGATTAAATATGTGATTTATTTACCAATAATGATTTTGTGCTTTTTGTCTTGAAAAAACTGACAAACTTATCCATTTTTGGTTGTTTGGGGCATTTAGGACTGCTAAGATAACTCACATACAGCGTGAGGCTATTGCACTTCTATCAAACAGCACTGAACCCCCAAATAAAGGCTCTATTCAGAAGGAAGCAGCCCCTCAGTGGAAGGGGATGAAGCGACCACAATTTAGGGCCATTTAATTCCTGAAAGAGAGACTCTATAGTGGGATCCAATGTCCTTTAATTTAGCCACATTAGCCTCCTGCCATTACTGCATTCATCTCAACTTTCCTGTAAATTCCCCTGGAGAAGGGCCTTTAATGAAGAAATCATCTGCCTTAGGGCTATGTAAATGGATTATATTTACATCACTTTCTTGGCAACACAGACACATCAGACATAAACCACTGTATTTCCCAAAATGGAGAAAATGTGCTACGACAGGCACCAATACTGAAAGAGAGCTTTTAGGGGGTTGCTAATGGTGTATTTTTCCTGTCAGAACATGTTGTGTTTTATTTTTGAAGAAAATAATCAAACAACTTTGCACTAAAAATAAGAGAAAGAGTTCTGCAACAAAAACAAAGTAAAAAATTAGTTTTCCTGTTTATCTAAAACATTACCACAGAAAGACTTATTGTGTGGTTAAATGACATAATTACGCATGATTCCCAAAAAACCACAAAATGGTCAGCATTTTTTCTGCCTGAAAAATACCCACAGAATTTTAGTAAGAATGTCACACTACCAAGACATTTTTACATCCAGACTGTTTAAATTAATGGTACAGCACAGTACATATGCACCGAATAGAGAAGAAAAATTGCTTTTACACCGCTTAAAGTATCTGAAGACATTAAACTTTCTTGAATTAAAATCTAGATTTATTGTTCTCATTTAGTTGGCCCAGCAGTCCCAACTTAATGTATGAAACCAAGTGGGTTTCATTCCTTGCAAAGCACATGCGTTTCCCACATCTAAAACAGCTGGCACAGATATGAATATTTGGGCTCATATGGCTTAAACACAGTCCTGCTTCTCCAGCAGGAAACCATCTTTTACCCTAAGCAGAATGACTGATTTCCCGCCTGTTGCTAGTCTGCATACTTAAGACTAAAAGAAATGTGTTATTAACTCTGGTAAGAGGACTGCAAGGAGCCTTAAATTACAAATGAGTATCAAACTTTACTTAAAAGATAGAAAATTTAGGAAAATGACACCAGAGAGGGAAGCTTAAGAAGCACCAGTGATTCAGCACCTTGGATAAACTAAATAGTGCTCTAATGGCACAAAATATAACATTGAACAAACCCAGAGAAACTCAACCAGACCACTGAATTCAACTCTGATTTGGTTTCGGTGGTAATGATAGAAATAGTAGCAGAATATTTTCATTTCAGATCTTCACTCTACTTCTAGGGTTTCACATGAGGCTGTAATCCTTAAGTTTCTGTTATTTCTTACTTCACTTTTGGATATAATGTGGCAAGACTTCAGAGCATTAAATATTGTGGAAACTTTATCAAATCAGCTGATCTTTTGCCACCTCCAGCAGTTTTCTATAATCCTTGAAAGATTCAGCTACTGCTGACTTCCCTTTCTCAACTTAGGCAAAAGACCAATTCTAAATACAGAACATATTTCTGAGACCAGAAACATTTTGATGGCATATTATGAGAAAGGGTCATATTTAAGAAGGAGGGCAATCAGCACTCAAAGTTAACAACAGAATGACAGTCATTTTGAAACACTAAGTACGTGGAAGCTAACACTGATTCTAAAAACCAAACAAAACAAATCAAACCCACAAACACAAAAACCTTTACTGAAGTAAGATGAAGAGAAGAGATTCTCAACTGGCTAAAATAGAAAGGCATTGACTTCAAGAGTGAAACTAATCATAGAGTCTAGAATAAAAGAAGTAGCTGCAGACATGAATTAGTGACTTATTTCCTTCTATGTATTAGTACAGTGCTTTGCTTATTGCTTGGAAACACCTATACAACATACATTCTTATCTGGTAGACAAATGAAAACCTAATTCCAGTTCAAATACCATTAAACAAGTAGTATTTTACAGTATGGAAATATTTTATGTTTTGGGGCTTTTTTTAAAGAAAAAACATAGTTCTTCCTGTTACTGCTGAATAATTTAAGGTTGGGGTTTGGTTTGTTGTTGGTTTTTTTTTTTTTTTGGTTTTGGGGTTTTTTTTCCACATTACTTTTTATATTGTCCTCAAAGTAAATCCATTTCAGCATTCAAAGTAATAACTAAACATGCACATAGTTGTGAAGCCCTAGTTTGCACAGCTCCCACAGGGCTTATTCTGGAGTCATCAGTGCTGCTACACACAAGTGGCCTTGGGCTGCAGCATCAGACATGGATGGCCATGGCTGTCGCCTCCTCCCCTTGCTCCCTGCAAGGGCAGGGTGGCTGCCTGGGTGGCCCCTCACACCAGTGCCTTCTGGCATTAGGGGTGCATCCCGCTGGGACTGGAAGAGTCACCTTGCAATCCCATCTCCACTGGTATCTGGCCCACTGTTACTTTGGCACCTGTAAAATGTTGCTCATGGCTACTTTGCATGACTTTGCAGACCTGACTGCGAATTTGTCTTATTTACTCACACCCAAACAATACACAACAATCTTCCTAACAAAACAAAAAAAAAAAAACCCAAACAACAACAAAAAAACCACACCAAACCAAAGAAAAAAAATTACTCTGTTTTGGATGTATTTGTTTTTATCCAACCAAGCAGATGACCTAAAGAACAACTGAACAGAGTCTGAAGCCAAGGCATATTGCAAGGAGGTATTTGGTTTAGGCACATTACATTTTCTCAAAGAAACCTGAATGAGATTCAAACACACCTTCCAGATAGACAAAAAAGGAATGTAATATACCACCTGTCCCATAAACAAAAGCTCATCAATAGTTTTATAGCAATCCCATCCTATAGGGACATTCATTTGAATATCATAGAAAGCCATGCTTTAAACAAACACAAAACATGCAAAATGTAATCAGTTTCTCCTACTGATTTCTTTCCACAGGAACCTGTGCCTCCCGTCCCTAGAAACTACAATTCATGCCTATCCTGCAAGAAAATAATTAATAAAACTCCAACATACTGAATTACATATTTCTAACTTTCCCATTTATATGCCATATTAATCCCTAAATTCCTATGCAACTGTTGTGGTTTAACCCCAGCCGGCTACTAAGCACCAGGGAGCTGCTCACTCACTCCCTGACAGTGGGATGAAGAGAGAATTGGAAGGAGAAAAGTGAGAAAATTTGTGGGTTGAGATAAAGACAGTTTAACCCGTAAAAAAACAAAAGCTGCATGCACAAGCAAAGCAAACCAAGGAATTCATTCAAGATAAATGCCATCACTCTGAAGGTCCCCCCCTTCCCCTTAGTTTTATTGCCGAGCATGACCTCATACGCCATGGAATATCCCTTGGTCAGTTGGGGTCAGCTGTCCCAGCTGTGTCCCCTCCCAGCTCCTTGTGCCCCCCAGCCCATCGCAGGTGGGGTGGGGTGAGGAGCAGAAAAGGCCTTGACTCTGTGTAAGCCCTGCTCAGCAGTGACGGAAACATCCCTGTGTTATCAACACTGTTTCCAGCACAAATCCAAAACAGAGCCCCACACTGGCTACTCTGAAGAAAATTAACTCTATCCCAGCCAAAACCAGCACAGCAACCCAGTGAAATGAACAACTCATAAATGGAAAGGCTTACTTTGTATCTCTAAGTGCACTGAATTGTGTCAATGGCTCCAGCAAGTAGACATGAAATGGTAAATCATAGGAGGTAGGGGTTCTCCTGACACACACTTTTCACCATTTCCTTATATTTGAGGCTTAATTTTCCCATTCATTGTCTCAGTTTGACAGACATCTGCAAGTATAGCTTTTTACAGCCATCTGTCTCTCTCTAATTCCCAAACATCAGAAGCTAGTTCTTACAAAGATACTGCCTGATGCAAGACATGGCAGGTTACTCAGAGGGAGCTGCAACTCAAAGGTCACACAGTAAAATCCTCTCAATAGCCACCTCAGAAAGCCTCGGCATACCTGTGCCTATGCCAGGGCAGAGAGGGACACACCACAAAGCAAAGGGAACTCTTGCAGACTAACCAGTGCAATACATCCACATCAGACTTCAGAATAGCACTCCAGAGTGCTGGTAAAAAACATAATTAAATCATATACAACAGAAAAGTAGAAATTCTTAAACAGTAAAACTACTTAACTAAGTTTCTTCCAGTCTAATTTTAACACAATTTGACTATCATTTGCATATCATGTTCTTAGACATGCTAGGTAAAAATAGGTCAGAAAAATATCATACATTTCTTCAGAGCTGCACTAAACATAATTTTGTATACACTGAGTCCTCTGTATCTTCCTCAGCCACTGCCAGCTGCACGTGGTGGGGGCAGAAGGGTGGGAAAGGGAAGAATAAAATATTTTTCCATTAGTCCTATTTGCTGCTAGTCCTACTCATACAGGCTTTATGACAACAGTATCAGGGAGTAAAAAATGACTACAGGAAACAAAATGGGGAAAAAAAATCTGGTTTAACAACCAAGTTCAAGAAAAGCTTAGTAACCCTCAATTTCAGTCACTAAGGTCGGGAAGACCAAACTTAGCTTCCTTAAAAATCACTGATAATTCTTGTTGTTTTAAAGACTAATTTAATAGTTAGTGTCACTAAAATTCATTAGTTTAGTATCAGCATTTATTAGTTTGTTAATAACAACTATGCAGGATGCTCAAGAGTGCATGCCCAGGAGAAGTACCTCTCGGTACATTGTCCAGCTTCCCATCCTCAGTCTTCCAGCAAGGGTACAGTATCCTCTCCAGTCCATTTCCTAGTATTTTCTATCAAGTCGAGCTGTAAGAACTCATCACTTACTGGATCTTTGCTATTTAAACAAAATGGATAAATACAGTTACCCTATTTTTGTCTTCAGGCTGAGCATGCATGGCATCAGTGTTCTGTATTGTACACACACAGTCTGCTGGGACACAGTAAGTTACTGAGATTGCATTTGTATGATTTTTAAACAAAGTAAATAAAAATTGGCTATTGCTTCACTTAGAGAATTCTCTAGTCAGCTCTTAAAAAAAAAAAAAAAAAAAAAAAGAAAGAAAAATCAACACTTTTGACCTGGCTTCATGTTCCCATTCACATTTGTAGGCCAATCTGTGTTGGAAACTGGGCTAATCAAAACAATATTAAAATACGGTACTGTAAATCTGTAACGAACAGTAGGGTAAATTAATTGGGTTTAATAAGTAAAGGTGTACTCATAAATTTGTCAAGTATTTGATCTGCACAGCCTCATGTTTAACTAGCCTGTTAGGCTATTTTTAAAAGTGAAAGTTCTATTTTAAGACTATCAGAATCAGTCTGTATCCTTTAAAACCCCATCTAATCCCAATTATGAGTAAACATCAAACATCCCACAAATACAAAAACAAGAAAGGAATTTTAATAATACAACAAGTAAGAATTTAAAGCAGTCCTAAGGAATCCATTAAAGTTTTGGGGGTTTGTTTTTGTTTAAAGGAAATGGTGCAAAATGTCCTTGCAATCCCAACGTTCCCAAGATTGCAATCTGAAGGCCCCCTTAGATGCCATGCCTTAAAAGGCAAAAAGAGTCTAGACATACTGGTAAAACAGAACATTAAAAAAAATAGATGTAGGCCAGAACATTAAAGAGCACTGCCAGCTGTAGTGGGGAATACATGAAACCTTTAAGCCCGTCTTGCTGTTTAGACTGTCTTAGAAGCATTATACAGTAGTATCTCATCCAAAATAGAAAAGAACCCACAAACTTTCGTTGCATAACTGCAAATCCACCTACTCATGATTTTATAACTCAAAAACAGATCTGCCTAAAGACTGTACACAAACTCCGCACACTGCAAACAGAGGACTAAAATGTCATTAACAACACAAAAGCCCTAAGACTCTGGCAACAATGCCTTCGCATTCTTGGTCATGATTCTTACCGTCATGCTATCACGAACTAAACATAGTCAACATCCCAAAGACTTAGGACACTATCCTATAACTCTGGAAGAGCACTTTTTCCAAAACACTTTAAATATGTTACTAAGAGTTAACAGCATATAAGATAAAAGATCCAAATGTTTAATAAAAGATTTCATCTACATTAGGGAAGTTTCTAAGGATTAAATGCAACAATTGGTTTCTTTTAGAAGAGTATATGATCAAAGAACTAAATAATTTATTCACAACATTCAAGTGGCCATACCAGTTCCTAGCATGAAAATAATTTCTATAGACAAAAGTTACTTAAGGTTATTAAAGACTTGCAGAACTTAAGTATTTCATAATAATCATAACTGTGCTTGTTGCTTTCTTGCATGAAGGTTTCGGGTTAAAATGTTCAAAAGTACAGAAAAACACTAATATGGAAACGCTTGTAGTTGATTCATAAAATAATTTCGCAGAAAATTGCCGGAACACCCCGAGAGATTGTTATGAGTAGCACAGCATTTCTGGCAGATTTACGGCATTTGAAAAAAACACTATGTTTAGTTTAAGAGGAAGTTACAGAAGTATCACCATATGCAACTCCAGATCTACGTACAGGATGTATTTCTACATATTGGGCACATGGCTGCAGTGCTTTTAAGCTATGCTGTAATGAAGGGAGCTATCATGAACAAGTTCAGCTCACTTGCAAACTAAACACTTTGTGTTCAAACTTGGTGTTCTCATCCTTCTCCTTGTCTCATCCAAAAATGATAATTAAACCACTAGGGAGGCTCATCAACAAAAGACACTACCAGAAAGATTACAAGAAAGGAAGGTAGCTTTCCAAATAATAATGCCATTAGAACTACATTTCTTACGGTAAAATCTACAATTAGTATAGTGTGTGATAAATGACCGAGTCCCAAATAGGATTGCAATTAAAGTTTACAATTTATTAAACAAATAGAGGCAAGCAAACAGCGCTGGGTGCACCAGGAGTCTCTCCTCCGCTAAGGGCTGCAACCCCTTCGGGCTGTGACCGCCAATCACTATGGCCCTTACCGGACTTCTTCTAGTCCTACTTGGGGTGAGTTCCTTAACCCAGGCTACGGCAAACAACTGCAGTCAATGTATCGTAAGTACTAGAAGGGGACGAGTAAGCTCCCAAACCTTGGTGTATCATATGGTCTCTGATCAGAAAATAGGAAGCTGCATTCATAACCAAACCCAGTATGTTCTATGCAGAAAAGGTAACAGGACCATATGCTATGATCCAGAAGAACTCCCTTATCAATACTGGGTAGAAATGAAGACAAATTTGGAAGTAGGTAGATTAATTGGAACAAGTGAGGTTATAGTCAATTTGAGCACATCGGTGTCGGTCATCTTTGATGCATGCGATATTAGAGATGATGATCTAGACACTAATTCTGGGAGTGTAGATGGTATTATAGTAATCAACCAAAATATATCTGTTCAGGTAGTGGTGCTTCTACCTCTCAAATAAGAAGCAACCACAACCCAAGCGTGACTGGGAAAGGACACCTATGTGGAAGAAGGGGATGGTCCTGTGTATGTTGGGATACTGAAGGCTGGAGATATGATAATCAATGTGGGAATTTACAAGCTTCAATCACAAGGGTGCAAACAAACAGTAGTTGTACAACCCGAACCTGCAATCCAGTAAATTTAACTCTTATAAATTTAGAAATTTGGAAACAGAAGACAATAACCAAAACTGGACTTAAGATATATGGATCTGGAACAGACCCAGGTGTAGTTATTAATACTGAAATCAAAGAAAGAACAGAAGAATCAATGCAACATAGACTGTTATTCAACTCATTTTATCATGAAATAGAAACAGGAGTGAAATATGAAATTCCCAAGTTGCTAAAAATCTATTAGTGAATCTTGCTGAAAACATCGCTAAGTCATTGAATATAAGTAATTGTTATGTTTGTGGTGGAACAAATCAAGGTGAACGATGGCCATGGGAGGCTATGGAGAGCAACATAAGCAATCCCCAAGTATGGGAAACAATGGGAAAGGATAATAAGAAACAACAATGGGTACTCCAAACGAGTATAATTGGAAAGAGTTGTTGGCAAAATCTAAAAAACGAAGGAAGACAAGTAGGTAATCTGGAGTGTGAAGGAGGTTACCTATGGAATGAAACTCAGAATAGCTGGGATAAATGGGGAAGCCCACTAGAAATGAATGATCAATTTAAGAATTGGACCAATGGAACAAACATACCAAATGGCTGGCCAACTCCTGAAGGACATTATTGGATTTGTGGCAAACTAGCCTACGCATATTTACCAAAGAATTGGACAGGATCCTGGGTATTAGGAACTATAAGACCCAGTTTTTTCCTGTTACCCATAAATTGTGGAGAGTGATTAGGAGTCTCAGTGTACACTGAAGCTGATGAGCTAAGAAAAAGGCGCCACAAATGGAACTTACAAATCGGACATTGGAAAGATAACAAATAGCCCCCTGAAAGAATCATTGCCTATTATGATCCAGCTACATGGGCAGAAGACAGATCCTGGGGCTATAGGACCCCAATATATATGCTTATTAGAATAATCAGGTTACAAGCTGTAGCAGAAATAGTTGTAAATAAAACCGGAGATGCACTTGGATTAATTGCAAAGCAAAATACCAAGATGAGAACTGCTTTGTATCAAAATCACTTAGCTTTGGATTATTTGTTAGCACAAGGAGTCGTCTGTGGAAAATTTAACCTTAGTAATTGTTGCTTAGAGATTGATGAAGGAAGAGCTGTAAATGAGCTTGTAAAAGAAATGAAGAAAACTGCACATGTCCCACTTCAAACTTGGAATGGAATCAATCTAGGAGGATTACGGAGGGACTTTATGGGTGGCGACTGGCTTACTAAAATCGGGATAGTTGTACTGGGTATATGTGGAGGATTGTTAATAATTCCATGTTTAATACCTTGTTTTACCAAACTAATACACTCGGTTATACAAGGAATGCAAATATCTGCGGTACCT
>KL256576.1:23820-41182 GCA_000699545.1 Podiceps cristatus | reverse complement strand
CCCTTTGGAGAGCGTTCCCTCTCCTGCTCCCTCAGATGATCTAACTGCCTTGTTAACCAAACCGTGCTCTGTTCATAGCATTGCCCGCGCAGCCTTGCTATCTGTTTTGATCATTTTTATCCCCGTTTCTGTGCTGTCTCCATGGGAAGTCAACTAGGTGGCTTTTTCTATCAACGGCGGCAGGAGCATGGTCCTTCATCTAGTCCTCCAGGTATGAAGGCATGTATGTAGTGCAAAAACTTGTTCCAGTAGTTTGAATGTGGAGCTGTTCTGTGTCATTTGGAGATAAAAATTAGAGAATGAAATAAAGCCACAAATCTGGTGTGAATTAGCCAGCAGCTTGCGTAGGAAATAAAAATTAGTGAGGCACGGAGCAGACAAGGTCTGCAAGGGACTTTTCAAGACTGTCTCCATTCATTGAAAGCTACTTCCAGGTCATGGCCTCCTAAGATCTCAGACACACAAGTTCTCTTAATTTCTGCTAGGAAAAGCAGCCAGAGCTACAGTCCCCCATTAGCCAGGCCCTGGTTTTGAGTGGCCGACATGGGAGCGGGATTTTAAGGAGATTCCTAAAGCTGTGTCCCAGACACAGCCTTTGAGAGTTTGCCCTTACCTGGGGGTGTTAAACCTTTCGAAAACCCCACTGTAAAAACCCCCAGCACACTGGGCAAGGGCCAGCTCAGGCAGTGAAACAGCTGAAGCAGGACATAAATAAATCAGATATAAATATGCTTTAATAAAGTAACTAAAATGATCTATCAAGACCTGCATAATCTGCACTTTCTCCTGCCAGCTCACCTTCGCTGCGCACGCACCCAGGGAAACTGAGGGAGGAGAAAGTACAAGGTTTCTGGGTTAAATATTTACCACCGATGCTGCTAATGACTATTTTTGAATCCGTATTTGCATTTCTCATGAACGGAGGAAAACGAGGCTGGGAGGATGAGTTAGGGATAAGTCTTGCCTTTGCTGGGGGCTCTCTGTAGCAGTGGCACTGCGCCCCTGAAGCAGCCCTGCTTCATCCCTCACGCTGCTTTTTTTTTGTTAGCGAAGCTCCCGAAGAGGCTACGACCCCTTAGCTAAACCTGCCACACCTCATACGGACCCTGTGTGCGTGTGCGCGGCCACCCTGTCCTTCCCGGGCGCTGTGCGTCGGGACGAAGGCTCTCCAAAAAACCCAGCGCAAACCCCACGGCTGCTCCCGGCGAGAGAGCTCCCTGAGGCCGTTTCCCCCCGTCCCATGGCCATGGCCATGGTGGAGGGTGCAGGGTCATCTACAAGAGTGTCCTGCAGCTTCCAAATCAGCACCGCAGAAATTCATCCACTGAACTAATTTAGCGAACGAGGCAAAAAGAGGTAGCGTTCACTCACAAGGGGCAGTTGTGCTGGGTCCTTGCAAATCATGTGGGTAACTAATAGCAGATAAACACATGGGTGCACAAAGTGGGACTAGGAAGGCCACCGCATTGCGAGCCAGTGCTCTCACCTGGACTCTGTGTCCTTGGAGGGAGAGACCAGGACGGGCAGCGCAGGCACAGCTCCCTGAGGGTTTCCCACCTTCAACCTGGCTGGGGGCTGCCACGGTCTCGTCCTACACCCGCGTGTCCCCACATGCACTCCAGCAGGGAAATCCCTCTCTGTCCCAGCCACAAAGCACAGCCTGGGGCGTATTTCCTTGGGTTTTGGTAATATTCTTTGACACAAGGCGGTAAGCCTGGGGAGGAGGGATGCTTGGGATGGGTCCTCGGGTACTGCCAATTATGGCTTGAAATGAAATTTGTTAGCAAACTATTTCTAATTACCGGCGCTTTCAGGCGCCAGCTGTCCCGCACACGCGGTGCCAGGCTTCGCCGGCAGCCGGCTGGAAGCCAGGGCCGGCAAGCAGCCCTTCCCTGGCACAGCCCCTCTCCCTGCAGCTCCATCCCGGCCCCCACCCGTGGGAGAGGATGGGTTTGCAGGGGTTTGTGATCTCCCGCTGTCAAGCACTAAATGTTTCTGATCCCCTTTGAAACGCGCATGCTTGCTCAGGAGACCCCTCAGCTGTTATACACCCATTAGACCTTTCTGGTACAAAGGTACTACGTTAGTAAAATTTGTCTATAAAATCAGACACAAGGCATTGTGGTTTTATTAAGATCTAAACTGTGCAGTCTGTTTTATTACTGTCCTTTATAAATTATCCATCCAAACCTCTTTGTTAGGTCTATAACTAAAAGACAGCCCATATCCAGATTTATTGTGTTTCAAGCGCGGTGATTTACCCGGTCTGCTGAAGGGGATGGCTCAAAGTTGATCAAACCGAGCATCTCCCAGGGGAGCAATGACGTTGCCCAGCAGCTGGTTTGGGGGACGTGGTGCAAAACAGGCTCCGGGGGTGTCCGGTGTGAAATACCAACAGAGGAATGGTAATTTCTAGTGTATTCTGTATGCACGTATACACACCCTCCCCTGTATATATATGCACAGAGGTGTGTAGGTCCTGGGTAAGAGCAAGGCTGCCGTGCGCGACCCTATGGCAGCAAATCTGGGCATGGTGAGAGAGAACAGAAGCTCCAGCACTTTTCAGGGCTTCACAGAGTGAGGGCTGTTTTCAGGTACAACAGCAAAGACTGTGCAGGTGCCCGTGGTGCTGGTCGCAGTGAGGAGCTCCGTGCCCAAGGTGGGACCGACGCGAACACGGGACAGGGGGCCAAGCCGTCGTTGCAAGCACTAAAGAAATCACCGTGAAAATCTCGCAGGTGAGAACTGTTGCGTTGTGCATTTCTGAATATGGTGACAAACTAATTATTCAGAGCAAAATCACCCGTGCGAGAACTAGTGTTTATTAGTCTCATATAAATAATAATTGCATTAGGTAGGAGAAAATGATGAATATTAATAGTTTTGTGGCTGTGGCTGGCATTTGCATATCACGTGCGAGCAGGGTTGGTATATTATGGAAAACCGGAATCTGTGTTGACGCTGAAAGCGGCACCTTCACCTTGCAGGGCTCAGCTCTGCCGCTTTCCATTACCGTACACAGCATTTACCCACGCAAGTGGGCCCTGCGGCTTCCCGGAGGGCTCCGGAGGTGTCGGTGGGATTATTCAGGTACCTCTGTGAGTGGGGGCCGCAGCGCGCCCTCAGCCCACTGCCGCCGGCTGCGGTGCCTCCGGGAGCTGCTCCTGGCCACCTCTGTCCAAGGGATCGATGACATAGCTTAAAACCAAACCACCACCTCCGGACAATATTTAAGGCTGTTATAAAGGTGTGGAGAAGACCCAAAGTCTGGCAGCACTTGCCCGAGAGCACCTCACCCCGACAGCCAACCTCAGCAGGCTCTGCAGTTTTTAAATGCTGAATTCTTCCTCTATTTGGGAAATAGAAAAGCCTGTGTCATGACAGATCCCAGTCTTGCATGGCTCGCTGGTGCTATAAATATTTTACAACCTCTTGTAGTGCTGCTGGAAGAGATTTTGCATACCCTGACCCCTTCCCGCACGGCGACCTGCCCGGGCAGCAAACCGACTGAGTGGCCAGAGCCGCTCTTGTAGCAGCCGGCCAAATTGCCACCATAAATGAGAAGCAGCACTAAAACCTGCTGTGGCTTTAGCAGATGTTAGTGCAGCCCCTTCTCTTCCCAGGCCAAACCTCTCCCCAGGGGAGCAGCGACACGGGGCCGAGGCGGAGGAGGGATGAGCTCCTCCTGCATCTCGTCTCGAGCTCGTGGCCGGAGAATAAAAGAGTCACCTTGGATATTGCAACGCGAGCTGGGTTCATCTTTAAAAGTCCAACGGCTTTTAACAGATCGGCACTTGCTTCTCCATGAAGCTCCCAACTGCAGCGTTGGCCAGGGAAAGGGCTCTGTGGTTTATACCTGCTTTCACCCAGCCACACTCTGGGGAAAATCTGTCACCGAGCTGCCACAGACAAGGAGTTTGTTAATGAAACCTCATTACCTGGGGCATCAATAACTTCCCGCGTCACCCACACAGCGTCCTGCCCTGCACGCACCAAATGCAAGCGAAGGCACGGGCAGGAGCGTGCAAGATCTCAGGGAGTTTTGCAAAGGGCTGTTGAACAGAAAACAGACATTCTTTGGGCAGCAGGAAACGTGTTTCAAGCACAAGATACCTATGTGTGTATGTGTATATATATGGGTATGCATATAAAAAAGATATATTTTACTTCCCTTGGATGACTACCAGGCTCTGCTCTACTGATTCAACCCCTCAGTCGCAGGGTAACGAATGGCTCTGACTGCTGTCCGCTGCCGCGGATGGATGTCATCTGCCCAGAAGGGATGGCAATTAATCATTTTTGTCATCAAAAAGCAGTTTTTCTTGAAGGTTATGGTACAATCTAATCACAGGCCTTTCCCCTCTAACAAGGTGCATCTGATGGGTGTAGATGTGGCAGCAGAGCTCCTGGCTGGACTGAGGGTTTGCAATTGTCTCCTCACAGGGAGATATTTTTGGTGGGATTTTGGGGTGACCTTGCACCCAGTGTCAGCTGGGAGGGACCGGGTGGGGGTCCTCCCTCCCCAGTGACACCCGGAGGGGTCTTAGAAGGGTTTTGGCAAGAAACGTGGCTCTCCCAAAGGCCTCCTAAGCATTGTTTTTATAGACACCTTGTTTGGGACTTCAGTCACAAAGCTCCCTCATGTACAAAGAAAAAAAGGCATCAGTGCTTAAATCCAAAAATCCACAAATTGGAGAGACACGAGGCGGAGCCCTGTTTGATTTCCTCCCTCCAAATTCTGCCTCCCTCTGCCAAATTTTCACTCATTGCAGGATCCAAAAATACAACTGCCCTACTGTGAACTTTTGCATAAAATGTTTGAAAAACTGTCACGTGCCAAAGCCAGGCCGGTAACACCGATTCCCTACAAGGACAAGATCAATCGAGTTCTCACAGCCCGGTGCAAACACTGAGTCCAGCCTCTGGAGCGGCTCGGGACGACTTGCTGGTTCCCACAGCAGCAGCACGGGGGGAATTCCCCGGCAGCACCTCCGGCCCTCACGGAAATAGGGACTGGAGATGCCACACCATCTCAGTGACGTGGGCTGTCCTCCTGTGTCCTTGCCAATAACCGGCATGGGAGCAGGAGACGGAGCGTCAGAAAGGTCCATGCTGAGCAGGTGTGTTAAGCACCAGCCTCATCTGGCACCGCAACGCCCAAATCATCATGTTGCAGCCAACTGATTTCCCTCCAGCCTGCCCCTGCCCAGCTCTCCATGCTGCTCGTCCTCCTCTGAAGAAATCTGTGGTTTTTCCTTTGCAGGGACCGGTCGCATCTACCGGCATGCAGAGCTCACCCTTGACCCTCCCGCAAAAACTGGATTTGCCGCAACCTCGTTGCGCGGTGCTGCCTTTGGGGCTCTGGCTGATGCGTGGGTTAACAGCAGGCTCTTATCTTGATGGACTCCCCACTTTTAAGGATTAATACTTCTGAAAAAAAATCCCCAAAACAAAAGGAAAGAAGAGCCATTGTGAGCTTGGGGATGGCTGCCAGCGCAAAGGGAGTTTTTTCGCTGCCCGCAACGCTGAAGCAGGGAGGGGAAAGCAGCAACTGCTGCCTTGGCTCGGCTACGCGGCAGCTGCGTGCGGGCACCAGGACCCCAAATGGGGCTCTGCAGCTGCGGACGCAGCCGGTTACGTGCTCTTTGCAAGGGAACGTGGTGAAAAAGAACGAGTTTGAAATTGAGAAGGGATCATACATACAGTGCTTTATCTGGTATCTGAGGGCCTGATCGAGTTGGTGTGGTCAGGAGGTGCTGGGTCTGTCTCAGCACCGGGGCCGACCCCCTGTGCCGTGGTCCCAGCTGCAACACCCGGCAGCTCACGGACACTTTGTATGGTATAAAAATGGCCCACAATGTCACGTTTGGAGAATTTACAGAAAATCAGGATGTGTCAGATCTCCATCCGCCTCGCATACTCGCCTCACGCCAGGTTATAATTTACAGTATCTTCAGCTCATACCTTCACTTTACTTGAGTTGTGGTTGAATATCCCGTGCTTCGTGTACAGTCTTGCTTTTTAACATCGCTTCTGAAATGCCAGAGACACTTTCCGTTCTGCGCTCCCCGAAAAGGCAAGATTTCTGTCCGACTCTGATCTTTAAAGCTCCCTCATGATAAAAATAGACAGAAAGGAAAACAAAAAACCCCCACGCTGGCTCTAGCACCTCCTGCCCCGTGGGCTCCCAGCTCTGCCTTCAGGAGCAGCAGGCAGAGGTGGTTCACAACTGTCGCCTGAGAAGAGGCAGTTTCTATAATATTACACAGTTATCAATGATTTTGAGAACAAAAAACCCCACAAATCCTTAATTGTGCAATGTTTGCTCAGAACGACTTCTTTGCTGGTTGGTTGTGGCTTCCCGATGTGCCCTTCGGTCCCCGCCTGAGCTCGGGGGCTCGCAGAGGAGACCCTCCCCTCCCCTGCCTGGCTCAAACCGCCTTGTGTGCTGAGCCGTGACGCTGCCTTTCGCTCTTGAACCTCGTTGGCTTCGACTCCTATTTCTCCCGTTGATTTTCCTGCAATGAACTTTAAATGGCCTCCTCCGTGCCTCCTTGGTCTTGGTCTGGAAGGCAGTTGCTGCAATATAACTCAGCTGATTACGTTTCTTTTGCTCATTTCAGTTGTGTTTTGTTTTTTTTTCTTACATATTATTCTTTTTTCCTCCTTCTTGCATCTCTTTTCCAATGCTGTGGTCATGCAGGTATCATCACAGATAACACCATGGGGCTGAGCCTGCTTATGTAGGTGGGGAGGGAGCTGGACCCTGTGTCAGGCTGGGGGGCACTTGGCCAGGGGACAGCCCGGTCCGTCGCATTTGCTCTGCAAAAATCAGAGGCACAAAACACAAAAGCACTGGCAAAGGAGCTAGTGAACATCCAGCCTCCCCCAGCACCATCACAGTCCGTATACAGGGCTGGAAAATACAGGTGTCATTCCCACATGGAGCAGTGCCTGTACGAGCAGAAGCCGTAAATACCATCACCGAGATATATCACAGTCTCAGGAGACACAACTGAAAAATGGAAACAAATTAGGAAAATAGTGATAACTATAAATAATATTTTTTTTTCCTGAACCACCAAATATATTGCTGTCAATGTGACTCGGAGGTTTTTCATTTATTGTCTCTGATTTTCCGATTTCTTAAAAAGCAGAAAGGTCAGAGAAGTGATTTCTGTCACAGCAATTCAGAGGAGGAAATTTGTTGAAGGAATTTTTCAAAGATGAAAATACAAAAGGATTGCTTTTCTTAAAAAAAAAAAAAATAGATGCCCAGCAATAAAAAAATCGCCATAAAGCAGGCAACTTTCTAAAAAGATTATTTTAACAACATTTGACAACAGTAACAGCGAGCTATTCTGAAAAAGCACGGCTGTGTTTTCGCAGCGGCATGAGGAGGGGAGGAAGGGGCAGAGGGGAGGCCGCTTGTTTGGCTGGAATATTTTGGGAAATAGGGAAACTTTGCATAACTCGGACAGCGAGGATGAAAGGCGATAACGTTTCTTGGTAAAACTGCTAGTAAGAACAAAGGAGTTTATCAACATTTTGTTCTCTGTGTCTTGAGGACCTTCCTGTATTTCAGCCAAATTTCTGAGCCTATGCAAAACCCAACTGCTGGAGGGGAGCAGAGGTGAAGCCTCCGTGGGTTTATGCTGTTAAGCTGGGAAAACGATGGCAACGGGCCCCAGGCCAGGCGGTACGGGCCGGAGGAAGCTTTGCCGGCTTCTCTGCCGGGTAATTTCTGACCCAAGAAACGTGAGCCGTGGCCATCTCAAAAGCAGGTTTCCAACCTGGCTAATTGCTTAGCGATGTTGAAAGACTGTCAAAACAGTCAACGGGGAAAGAGGAGGCTTTGCCCTGACCCTGGGGACAGGGGCTTGCAGGGGTTGGAGGGGGTTCTCCTGACCTGGGCTTGCTGGAGCAAGCCGAGGAGATTCGCCGTTGGGGAGAGACGCCCACACCGCGACCAAGCTGGCGATCGCTCCCTGCTGACGTCTTATCGCTGGGAGCCAGCTGACTTCAGGGTGTTTTTAAAGTGTCATTTGTTTCAATTTTTCTGTTTAATCTAACGTCCCTGCTGCCGGCCTGACGTGGAAAATGCAGTTCTAGCTTAAAAATAGCATCCTCATGGAGGCCTTCATTTTAGGTTCATTTTTTATGCAAACTTATGGAAAAGGTCTCGTTTAATCCATTTCTAGGTGGACGTGGGGCTGGGACTCTGTAAACAGGGATGTGGTGCCATTGATAACACCTTGTAACTTGCTGTGCCCACATGCACAGGCTCCTCGGCAGAGTAAAAATCTGCTTGTAGATAAGATGGAGAGTTGATAGAGCAGCACAATTAATAACCTGCTATATTGCTGCCTACCCATCCTTCCTGCCAGCCCACAACAGGCCCAAATAAATGACAATTGCTAGAGAAAATGACACAGAAATATGGCTCCAGCTCTGCTCCAGAAGGCGGTAATGTCTTTTTAAAGTTATTTGGCCGTTAGGAGTGATTGGGAAGGGTACCGTTCCCGACGGAACAGCGCTGCTTGTCCTCCGAGCCCGCCTTGCCGCCATGCACGGTTGCCTGCTTGATCCCGATGTTAAAGCAGGAGCGGGACTGAGGGATGTCTGCTGTGCGTCATGTGTCGGGAAGTGGCAATACAGACGGATTACGTCTGATTTTGAGTCCACTTTAGCAGATTATTTCAGTCAATTCCCCATCAGTTCCTAGAAGGCAACCAAAATGGTTTTGCTTGGGTGTTCCTTAAGGAACGCCTTAATTTTGGACTACTGTTAATCAACAGAAACCAGGCCAGATTTCAAGGTAATTAAGGCCCTAATTAAGCACCCGAGCACCTCTGTGGTCCAGCCTGGGGTGTGCGGAGGGGTTGTTTACAAAGCCCACACGTGCAGTGGGCAGAGCTCGGGGGGAAAAACCGCAACACTGAACAACAACAGTCTCCCGGGAAAGAAAACAAACACCTACAACTTTTATTTTCCAGCTGTATTAATTATTCAAGAACTGAGAGAGAAGCTGCGAAACATTAACCTGGTTTGGCGAGAGGAAGGGTTGCTGGTTTAAGAGGAAGGTGGAAAGGGGCTGTGTCATGTCCCAGGGTCCCTCCCCGACAGCTTTCGCGACCCCCCAAATCCAGCGCGCACAGTAACTCGCCCGACGCGTGTCAGGTCTGGCCTCACCGTTAGCGCTTTCCCCATTGCACGGTTACAGTTGCATGGGCCTGGGCTCACAATCTCCTCCTCCTTTCCCCCCGCTCTTGCTGCGGCCCGCGAAATCTTTTCCAGGGCTGTAATTTGGAAATAATGTTCGTCAAGAGACTAAAGAACAGCGGGATCAAATCGGTGCCGTTTTCCCGGCAGGCTGCGGGAGAGCAGAGAGCGGCGGCCGGCGGGGGCTGCTTGGAAGGACGGATGAGGGGCGAGGCGTGCCAGCCGCTCCTGCCGGGGCCGAAACTAAAACGTTGCCAGTTGCCGTCGTTCTCTACGGGGTGGTTTGCGCGCCCCGCAGCCCGCCGAGCGGGAGGGAGAGGCTGGAGGCTCTGGCTGCGGCGCTCACGTGCTCCATCACACCTTTTCCTGACGCAAAATCACACCTGGGAATATTTTCACAACCCAAAGGAGAGCTGAGCCTCCTCTGTCATGTTGGTTTCCAGGCAGCTTAGCCCCGGCTCGTCTTAAACAGCCTGATATCTCAACCAGAGAATTCCCGCAGGAATAAGTGTTTCTGCTGCGTTTCTGTCGCAACTGCCAGAACAACAACTCAGAGAGCTTTTCTCCCCCCCAGATTGAGCCCTGACACCGAGAAAGGCATTTTCCAGCAGCACTAGCGCAGGGCATGGTCCCCAGCCAAATCCATCCAAGGTCCAGCGAGGGCCGAGAGCACCGCGAGAGCTGCCGCTCTCTGTAGGAGTGTGTCCATACCCGCAGCTTCTACCGTAGGTGCAATTGCCAGCTCTATACAAAGCGTTTTCTTTACAAAGAAGCATTTTATTTTAGCTGCAGGTATGAGTAAGAGCATTGATGTGATTGCCTGCAAGGCAGGACATCAAACAAGGAGGAGGCAGTGAGTGTAATGAGACCCCGGGCGAGGAACAAAATTTGATTTTGAAGGATGAGGCTCTGGGGGATGCTGGGTTTTCTGATACAAAACACTTGATTATGCCTGGAAGTAAAGCCTGAATCTATGCAGCCCTGCCTGCTGGGGGGAGAGGGGAGGGGACAAAGGTAAAAGCTTGCTTTGATTTCATTAGGAGGGAAAAAGGAGAGGGAAGAAAGGCTCCGCACCCCGACCTGGTAGAAGCACTGAACTTGGTGCACCTCTCACCCAGGCCCTGCTAAAGGCCCGGCCCCGCAGCTCACACTGCCCCGAGTGCGGCGACGGCACCGGAGGATGCAAACTCCGCGGTCCAGTGCCAGTTCCGGTGTGGCGTGGGAGAATCAGCGTGCCCGGGAAGGAGGGGCTGACCACGGGGGTGACTGGCAACTGACCTGCTGCCTCAGAGCCAAGGCTACTGGCGTTTCATGGGGGATCAACTGCCTCGAGGTGAAAAAGAAACCTCCCGGGCTGGCAAACTGCACCAGTATGCAAAGCAAACGGCTACGCTGACTGCCTCAGCGAGAGCGGATTTGTGCTAATAAATTCTGCTCGAGCTGGGATGATTTTCTGCCATTCTCATGAGCTGAAACGAGTGGAAACCCATGTACTAAATGGCATTTTGGCACTTAGCAGCAAATTATGGATTTCTCTGAGCCACCTCCCCCCTCTCCTCTCTAATGAGCTCAAAGCAGTCAGTGAACAACACTGGATCCTTAATTTGATCAGAAGTGTGCGCAAAGAACTGATACTTGTTCTTGGCAGGCTGCTTCAATCAGTCCAGCACTTAAAGTGGCCAGCTCCAGCGCAGTTACTGGTTTCGCAGAGCGCTCTTTGCAGCCCCTGTGACGTTGCACTGGGCCCAACCGAATGACTTGCTTGGGTTTGGGGGGTTTTCCCCAACCAGAGTCTCCTCCTGGCACCCCGCAGAGCAACTCCCTCCCCTTGGCGAGGTTTTTCCCAGCCCCGTGTTTGCACCTCTTGGCTTCAGCTGGGACCTGAGCCTGTGCTCAGGCGTTCTTATAGACACCGTATATCTTATACGCCCTTGAAGATGGCCACATGCAAGGGCTTGGGGCGGCAGGAGAGGCTTCTTTCCTCACTCAGCTCATTCGTCTTGACGAGGGGATGCCTTATCACCCCAGGGGAGCAGAGTCGCTGCCAGCAGGCACCAGAGGAGCAGGGCCCCCCCTCCAGAGATCATCCCCTTGTCCACACTGGTATCACGTCGGAAAAGCCACACTCCGTGTCCCGCACGCAGGCGGCAGCGTGGCTGCTTTGGCTCCCGGTTCCCCGGGCCCCGTGAGGCTGGGAAGCAGTTCTCCTCGGGCTGGCTGGGGCTTTCGCTCCTCCGTAGCTCTGCTTTCCACAGTGGGTGGAAAAAAACCCTGAAGTCATATGGATTTCAAGTGCCTTAAAACCCGAGCGGGAAATGCCACGCGTGCTTCTGTGCAAGCTTTGATGCGCGCTTTAGTGCGTGCTTTTGCGCACACTTCCGTGCACGCTTTTGTGTGCGCTTTAGCGCACGTTTTCGTGCACACTTTAGTGCACTCTTGTGGAAGGGGGTGCTGGGACGCTGGGCAATGCAGGGGAAGGAGGAGCTTGGCAGAGGCCTCTGGGAGCTGCCGGGAAAGGGTCCCCATGGGGGTGCCGTGGGAGGGGGCTGCGGCCCGGAGGCAGCAGGCAGAGGAGGAGCAGGAGCATCGCACCCTGCTGCTACCCAGGCTTCGGCTGCAGCACCGTCAGCCCCGGCTCCTGGCTAACAAAGAGCGAAGGGGCTGTTAGCCAAATGCTTGGCTTTCTCCTAACAGCCCTACCAAAAAAAAAACCAGGCTGAGAGGGCTAAGGGTGACTCGCGAAAAGTGGGAGAGGGGCATCGCGGGAGGCTGAGCCCTCCCGTGGCTGTTTCCATCGCGTTTCACTTTAAAAAGATTTTGGCAGGACAAAGGTGAAGCCTGCAGAAGGGAGCCCAGAGCGACTGCCACTGGTGCCACTGAATTTATAGAGAGAAAAAAAAGAGGTGGTTGATCTCTGAGGGTTGGGACAGCCTGACAGACGTAGATGCTTCTGGGCTGAGCATCCGCAGGGCTGGTGGGGTGGCACCAGGGCTCATCTCAGGGCGGCCGAATCCCAGCACTAAGCCGCAGCATCCTTTAACCTGGCAGAAACCTGGCTGGGAAGAGACGGTTGGGTGTCCATCTCCTTTGACAGGGCTAGACAAAAGTCACAGCTCTGCTCCTCCATGCAGAGAAACAGCAAGTGAAAAGTGCTCATCTGTACTTAAATACTGGGGAGGGGGAGAAGGCGACATCCAGGAGGAGACGACACTTAACGCACTTGTCACTCAACAGTTATTGACAAGACTAATTTGTTCCTAAATGCTGCAATAAAACGATTCCCAGAATAGTGCAGCTGTATGATTACGGGGAAAGTAATAATTAAATCTTATTTATTGGTTTTCATATATATGCACGTGGATGTGTGTGTAATGTTAAATTTTGTTGAAATAGGAAGGTGAAGCACCCAGAAATCTTGAAAACTATCTTCAGGCCCCAGCTTTGCTGCTGTCCTCGTTGGAAACAGGACTCGGCTCTAAATAATCTGTCCTGCAACGCTGCTCCTCGCCAGATCTCCGAGTGCTTTACAAATGCTAACACATTCCTTAGAAACTGCCTCACAAAGCAAGGTGGGTATTTTCTATTACCATAGCGTGGACATGGGAGATATCACCTGTTATAAGCCCCTGGTCTGATTTTCTACAACTTGTCAAGTAACCGTGGGATTCAAGTCTCCATAGAAACTTCTATCATTTTATAAATGTTAACCCGTAAAAAAATAAATTGGTGATAGATGCCTTGTGGACCTCATTTCTCCTGCCAAACTGATTAAAATAGTACTGGGAGGGGAGGGGAAGGGGAAAAAAAAGAGGGTAAGAAAAAGCTTTTGCTATTCTTTGAACAATTTAATCTTACCAGCTGCCTCACGATGCAAACCATGCTCCAGGCTGCTTTTGGATACCTGTGCTCTTCTGCTTCCCTTCTGACCTCTCCTTTTTGCTAGCGTCTCCTTAGAGATCCCTCTTGTTTGTGTAGCGCTGCTTTAGAGGGAAGTGGTGTGCCAGCTATTAATACCAAATTACTGTTCATGCCAGAAAAAATACATCTCCTCCACGACAATGAGAGATCCACGGGCTATTGCAGAACTGGGTGGCTGGGACACGCGGGGCTGGGTGGGTTGGAAACCTGAATCAAAGCCTGATCTGGTTTAACGATTCGACAGCTTAGTTTCAGCTTTGGTCCCTTCAAAGCAGAGGGCAGGCTGGGCTGCCAGACCCCAAAGCCAGAAAAGCAACTCTGCTGTGGAAGGCAGTAATGGTTTTGGGGATCCCAGTCTGTGGTTAGAGCTCAGGGTTCATTTGAGTGTTATGCCTCATGGACTATTTTAATTCAAAAATATTTCCATTTTATCCTATCATCTGCTGTCTCTCACGTAATTCCCGTTATTAACCAGCCCCAGAGCCCTTGCATTGGGAGATCATGGCTCTCCTTTCCCTCTCTGCTTAGCCGGAGGGATGGCTCACTGGGGCAGCCGGCCTGCTCCTACCTCCATCCTAAAACCAGCGTGCGGGAGGGCACTGTGACGGGCTGGTCCGCAAAGGTACCTTCATCTTGATTTTGTACATGCAAAAGACATGGGGCGAAATTTCCTACTCGATGAGAGGGTTCAGGCAGCAGCAGAGGTTTCCTGGCAGGATCGCTCCTGCCTTGCCAGACCCTGGCACATGGACCTGATTCCTCAGCTGTCGGCTTCCATCCCCAGAATCATGGAATCACGGAGTGGCTTGGGCTGTCACCTGGTCCACCCCCCTGCCAGAGCAGGGTCACCCAGCGCAGGTCGCACAGGAACACGTCCAGGCGGGTTTGAATATCTCCGGGGCAGGAGACCCCACCCCTCTCTGGGCAGCCTGTGCCCCTGCTCTGCCACCCTCACAGCAAAGAAGGGTTTCCTCGTGTTCAGCTGGAACTTCCCGTGTTCCAGTTTGTGCCCGTTGCCCCTTGGCCTGTCGCTGGGCACCACGGAGAAGAGCCTGGCCCCATCCTCGTGACACCCGCCCTTGCGATATCTGTAAGCCTTGATGAGGTCCCCTCTCAGCCTTCTCTTCCTCAGCCTGTCCCCATGGGAGAGATGCCCATGGCCAACTCTTACGCTTCAGGGAACATAATTGCTTTTAGGAGGGACAGACAGCAGCCTGCACGGGGCAGACCTGCGTGGTCTGGGGCGGTCGGAGGGCGAGGGTGTGGGTCCCCGTGCAGTCCTGGCAGCCGTGCGGGCCAGGCCGCGGGTGACGATGCCGAGCACAGCACAGCAATTCCCACGTCCTTCCACCTTTGGGGTCTGCCATGGTGCCCGCAGCTCCTGGAGCAATTTGACATTCACTTGCCTATAACAAAGTTAGGGTGTGATACAGTTAAGAAAAAGCTTTGCTGTAAGCTTTGGGGGTTCATCATACCTCTCCGTGTTTACAGGACAGGTTTTTTGGTATGTTTTTCAACTGAACCATCGAAACAGGGACATCTGCCTCATGGGACTGTGCCCTCGGCCCTGCTGCTGCCTGGGGCGTAGCATGGCTCTTCTCCCGCACTACCACCCTTCGGTGATTACCCTCCCAATCTGGATCCAAACCACTTCATCCCCGGCCGTGCCACCGAGGCACGGCACGAGGGCAGTTCTCGGGACGCTATGATGGGAGGAAAGACAGTGGGGCGAAGCTCCTGCCCCGCTGCGGTGAGGCTGCCCCATGGAGAGGGCACTCGGCATTTGCAGGGGGGCTGGAAGGGTTTGAGGTGCATTTCCTTTGCAGCTAAGATTTTGTTATGAATATAATAGGTTTTGCTCCTAAAAATAATTTTCCCATCACTTTACCAAAGCTTTGCCATTTGTAACTCCTTGCCCTGTCCCACATCGCTCGCTGCCGGCAGATAAACCCTCCTGTAACTCTGTCTCTAGCCAGGTCCTGCTTCGCAGCCTCCCCAGGCCCCTGCAAAGGGCAGGTCCCTGTGCCGTGCCGTGCCATGCCGGGCCGTGCCATGCCGAGCCGTGCCAGCGGTCTTTACTGTCTCCAACTTGCACACCCCCATGGAGGGGAAGCCTGAAGTTACTTGCAAGGACTGGACCTACGGAGCATTTGACCAGCATTTTCAGACTCACTGCAGGACTAAGCTGTTAAAAGAAAAGAAAGAAAACCAAATGAAATAAGTGTCTTGAGCATTTTTTTTTCCCCCTGACCCAGAATAAATGAGACATCTTAAAAAATGACATAAGCCTTCATGACTTATTGTTCTTTAAAAAATCATTAAGTCAACAACTGTTAGTGCTGCCTCCTGGGAGCAAACTTGGGAATGCCATTAATATTAAAGTCCAGGACATCTGTCAGTGTAAATACCGCCTCTTTCCAACTCTTTATGTGCAGGTTGAAAATAATTTCTGCTGTCAATACATATTTGAGTCACACTTGTAGAAGAGTGAAAAATATCTCCTGGTTTATGGGTGTCAGATTCTCCGCTGGAGATCTGTGCTGAAATAAAGAATATTTAATTTTGAAGAAAAATTAAATTCCATTCACCATGCCCCATAGGCAGTTACTTTTAAAGAAATTAGGGTACCAATAGTTGTAATTTAGAGTCTCTTATGAGCATAATACAAAGTAATGAAAAATAAGATGTGCTCAAGTCTGCTCAACGCCTTGAGAAAATGTACTTTAAATTATTCAGAGGCAGTTTGTCTGGCATGTGGCTTGTATGAAGGCCCCACATTAATCCCCAGCTCTCAGGCGCTGGGGGCGGGGGGAGGCGGCTGTAGGAAGGAGGGGAGCTGTGAGCACGCCTTGGCCGCTGCCGGTGAGGTGCCGTGGCTCTGCCTCGCCGTGGCGCGGGGCGAAAGCCCTCTGCCCTCCGTGGGATGCTGTGCGCGGCGCTGCGCCAGGATCCCCCTCCCCATCGCCCAGAGCTGGTTTTGGAAGAGCAGCTCCTTCCGTAGCAGCCAAGTGTGAGCGACTCAGAGCTTAGAGCATGCACAGTGGTAAAAATCCTTCTCTTTTTCCCCTTTTCCCTGGAAAATCGCGGACTGTAGCCTGGAGGGCAGTGCTACTGCATGTTGGCCCGTGGGGCTCCGACATGAGACCATCGTCCTCCCGCTGGCATCTCCCAGCTCCCAGCTGGAGCTGTGCTTACTTTCCTTTCCCAACGGGGAAGCATCTGCTTCGCGGATCACACTGGGCATGGAGAAAGCTCTGGAAGTGCTGTCAAAGGGCCCATGGGTGCTTTGATGGCAGAGTAAAGGAGAGAAAAAACCCATTTAAAGAGAAAGTCGTAGGCACAGCGTGGCTCCGGGCTCTGCTCAGCGCCTACAAACACCAACAAGAATTTTACTTTTATTTTTAATATGTTCAAACCCGGGGCCATTGCAAAGCCTTTTCATTACAAGATGTTGGTTCTGAATTCACCCTGGCAGCCCTTTAAGGGGGTGCTTCCAGCACAGGGAAACAAGAGGTCTCGCAATGATTGATGGAAATACAGAAATATTTGGAAACATTAACAGCAGGGTCAGACCGGAATGGAAACTCGACGAAGAGGAGGTCCAGTTCAGTAATTTAAGAGGAACCGGCTTATTAGGAAGTTCCAAAATAGAGCTGGGTTGGTAACACTGCCCTGAGCTTCCACTTCTTAACGTACAGTAGGGTTTTCGCTAGGATTTCTGGCAGAGTTTCTGTTGGTGAGTCAAGCAAACCCTTAGAGGCATCTCACCGGGACTGGCAGCGCCGGGGCTCCTTCTGCAACGCGAGAGCAGAACCAGGCTTTGCTTGGAGCCAAGGATTCGAGCGTGGGCCTGGCCGCCTTCTCAGGGTCACCCTAAAGAGGTCCTTGAGGAATGAAAGCAACCCGGCGGCCCTTCCGCTTCTCTGCCCCTGCCACTCGAGCAAGGGAACTCATCCTTCAGTTTAGCAACAGGAGCTTATTGCATGGCATGGTATATATGGGCAGGTAAACCTGCCTTTCCGAGGAGCAGAGGATCATGTCACAGCGCTGTAGCCCGTGACAGATTCCGGGCAAGGCAAAACCTCTCATGTGGCTGAGGAAGATAGTCCCTGACCAATTCCCTCCAGGAGCCAGTTTATCGTACACCAATTGGCATGAAATAAAATCCAGCCTAGAAAAATGGAGAGGTTCTGAAGACTGAATGAAGCACGAGAGCTGAGCT
>KL256575.1:45254-67004 GCA_000699545.1 Podiceps cristatus | reverse complement strand
CCTCCTCTCTTTCCGCCCGCGATTCAGTTGCCGACCTCCAGGGAAGGTCTCGTGAGGTGGATAAATTCGCCCGTCGCCAAGGAATAATTTGTGGAGAAAGAAGGGGTCATTGGGATTTCCGCCTGCGCGTGCCATCCCCGTGTTTTTCAGGCGTGGGGAAAGCCGGCGTTGTGCTCCCCGGCTAGCGTGCAGCTGCCGTCGGGCTGTGCGCTTGGCCCCCTTCTCCATTGTGTAGGCTGTCCTTTGTGGTACCTCTAACGGGGCCCTTTTAATGCCTTGTTAGACCTTTTCAGGTGCGGTGAAGGTCTGTAGGTCTGCTTGGGTCACCGAGGGCGTTCTGCGAGTGAGGTCTGTATGCTAGGGAACTGTGCGAAATGGAGGAGCGCCCAACAGGCGCTTCCTCTGTGTGTGGAGATGGTTTTATCTCGAAGATCTTGATTAGCCTTCCCACTAAATTACAACGGGGAGGCGAGCAAGGAATAGCAGCGTGAGGTCTTGTTAAGGAAAGATCGGTAACCCGTTTGGACTCTGAGCAATGGCTTCAACTCGAGAGAAAGGTAAATTAACCTTTGAAACTTGCACGTGTGTACCCGCGTACATTACTGTTTTCCTTTCGCAAACTGTGTATCCCTATCTCTTTCTCCCCTGAGAACTGGTCTCGCGTACAAACCGCTGCTCCGGACCCGACTGATGGCTATTGAATTGTAAGCAGGTGATGGGCACGAGTAATTTTTTGTTATACCTCTGTACTTTCCACGTGAGATAGTGCAGAAAACAGCACTTTGGACAGAGGCTCAGACAGCCTCTGCTGGGAATGGGTGTCCAGTTTGTAGTGTTGGCTGATACTGTCACGGGTAAGAATTCAATTTAGAGGAAGAGGTGAAAAGGCAAGAAGGTAGAAGCTTGAAATATACTTTTTCATTTCAAGAAAGAGCTATAACCCTAAAGTGTATTATCGAAAAATGACCAGACACTCCTTTTTGACGTGGAACAGAATGAGTAAGTTTCCAAGACTCCTAAAAGAATATTTATTTCAAATGTTTGAGCGTGGGATAGATACCTTTTTGTACGGAATAGGGACAAATGTCCTGCACATGCTTATTTAGATCCATGCAATTTCTTTCCTACTGCACAGAGATGTCTTTTCATTCTACTTTTGCAAAATTAGGTTAGCCTTGAGTGAACAATCTATTTTGGTAAGTAAAATATTATGTATTCTTCATGATAAAGAAGCAAGCAAATAGTTCTTGTGTTTGGACTGATTTATCTTCATAAAACTTATCAGGGGATGCTTGTGCCATACCAGGGTGTGTACCCTTGTATGTCCGATGGTTTTATAATGTTTGAACGTGTTGGAGCCACCTGGGAGAATCAAAATTTTATTCCTTTGAGCGCATAGAGTGTTTGCGATGATAAAGGAAGGGAAAATGGTGTGAGAGTCTGGCAACGTGCATTTTGTAAAACCTATTATTTGGGGAAACAGCAGATCTGAAAGCATTAACGTGGTATTAATACCATGCATAATGTACAGAAACAGTAGTGCATTGCTAGGGGCAAGTTACTGTTCAGTATTTCAGCTTGTGGTTTTAACCTGGGATTTTTTTGTTTAAAGTATGTTTGTGAAGTGTTTGAAGAAGCAGAGAACATCTGAGGAAGGTCAGCAGAAGTATCACTGGGGAATTGTTTTACTTTTTAGATTTTCTGTACGTTCGCAGATGGATGTTGCCGTGGTTTTGTGCCACTTTCTGATGGATTGTGAAATATCAGTATCCCAGTTCTTAGCAGTCTAGTTTTCTGTAATGCAAAGGGAGGGAAATGGTGATGTCACTGAATTTAAGGGGGAAGGATTGCAGTGGTGACTTACTGGCAGGGGAGAATATCCCAGAGGGAGTGGAGGAAATCTAACAAAAAGGGCAATAGTGCTACTTTGGCCATTTTCCCCGGGGCTTCTGTTTCTTTTGTGAATTTCTGAAAAGGAAATGTTATTTTACTGTTTGAATGCATTGTTTTGCATGAAGTGTCAGACCGCATTATGGGGATGATTCCAGTCAGCTTTCCCTATTTCGAAACAAACACGTCAAACGCTAATATGTTTATACTAGAATTGAGTGTGTTTTTCAGGAACTCAATATACATATTTCCAAAAATGAATTATATTTTTCATACAAACTCTTTTAGCCATAATAAAGTATAGCAGAGAAAAATTGGAATGGGTTCCTTTGGCCTTTGTGTCCTCCTCTCCACAAATAAGAGGAAGATGTTGGCCTCTTCGTGAACTGGAGGATTATTTTCATTTGCACTTCCTTTCAAAGTATTCTTGTCTGCATAGCAGTTCCTATCTGATTCCCGTGGCTGCGAGCGTGGCAGGAGCTATTGTCTCACAGTTGTTTGCTCGATACCATTTTGGCTGATGCCAGGGTAAGGGCAGAAAGGGAAGAAGATATAAAGAGATGTAGGTAAATTTGTAACTTTTACTTGCAAAAACCTGCACTAATTGCTCCCTTGAGACCGTAAGTTTGGGTGGCTTCTGGCAGGTGTGGCATGCACACCTGCGGGCCCGTTCGCTCTCAAACTGCAGCGCTGCGTCTGGGTTCAGACTGTAGTGAGCTGCAGCAGCATCTTGTACCCACAGAACCTATGAGCTTGCTGATGGGGGGATTTTATGACAAATGTGGTCGGTCTGAGGTGAGAAGGGTCCTGATGGACCTATTCTCCTCCACCAGACTTGTGCTCCCCTTTAAGTTCAAATCCTTGCACGTGTGACGTCTGTGCCTCCAACAGTGGAAGTTGTTTAGATTCACCATTTGGGTCTGGTAGCTGCCCTAGGGAGGTCTTAATACCATAATGAGAAAGAAACTAATTGAAGAGTTTATCAACTTTTAAAGTCAATAACTGTTTTCCTTGGAAAAATAAGACAATTTGGTATCTGGGGTGATGCAGGTCAACAAGTTTGGCCAGTCGAGCATGTGGATTTTCACAGGGATTTCTATTCTTATGCTAATCCTTTGACCAGGCTGGCTGTGCTAGCCAATGTGAGAGAAAGGCTGCGCATACTGAGGACGCTAAAGGGAAGCCATTTTTTGTAGTTATTGTTATGCAGATTAGGTCTTCCAGCCAACCAGCGTTTGGAGAATCGCATAACTTGAGGATAATGGTCCAGCTGCAAGTCAGCAGTCATTTAGTAATCTGAACTGGTTCGGTTGCAACTGTTTCTTTTCAGAATTAATTTTGTGGCTGTGGGGGTTTTTATGTGGGTGGCTTTTTTTTTTAAGGCTGTGTTGAACAGAAAACAAATTGTTGTCTTTGCTGAGAAATTGAAGTTGGAAAACTTAAAATTTCACTTTTTAGTTATTGTATTGGGTAAAAAGTGTAGGAAGGCAGCAAAGCTGCTGCTCCACTGATATAGCTGTGAGCTGCTCATCTGAGTCCCACTTCTGTTGGTGACTTGCCGTGTGTCTCCCATATACTGTTTTTGTGCGTTGGCTCGATTTCGGCTCTGTAAAACACTTTAGATATACAGACTGATGGATGGCCTGCGTGTGTATGTTCCTAGGTGTGTGTGTGTACCAGTTGAAACTGGGTAAAATATGTAAATCTTGCTCAGAAATGTTTATTTGTTTGCTTTATATTTGTTTCCTAGAGTGGTTTTTTTTTTTTTTTTTTTTTAAATAGGAAGTAATGGAAAAGTCTGAAAGAAATGCTCCCCATTAGTGTTTTGTTGTATATTATACGTGCTGCAACTGTATGTGGTTTCCCTCTGTAAAGGTTCCTGCCAGCATCCATGGTGGCTTCTGTGATACAAGTTTTCAGACTGGGGCTGTTAAACATGTTAGAAGCCTTGGTGTTTTCTGTTGCTGGAGTCTCTGTGTACTTGAGCAGATCAGCTTACCATATTTGTGTGTATGTAGGGTTAGAGTCTTTGGAAGTGTGTGAAATAATTAAAAACTGCACTTTAAACTATTGGGTAAATTGGATTTGCTTTACCAGCAGCGGGACGGGAAGTTAATCGTGCTTAAGCTGATGTTGACTTTTCCAATCTGATTTTCCCTGGGAGGAAACTTTATTACCTAGTTGTTAAATGCACAGTTAATTAGCTGCTGATTGTTTAAGCTGATAAACCAATGCTACCAGGTTTACTGTAATCAGTTTGGTGAATGTGTCATATATATTCTTCCTTATGTCACCTTGCTTTTTGACTAAACACAATATTAACTATCATCATACTGACAGTTTCAGTATATCTAGATGGTATTGTCAAGTGGTGATTATTACAGTTAACAGTTACCGTTCAGTGGATGTTCTTTTGCTCTGCCGGGTTACACACGTGTAGGTCTGGAGTTCATAGTGTCATCTATGAATGTTTTAACAATGAGAATATGGCTCAGGAGGTCCTGTCTTTTAGCTGATAGTTTAGAAAATAAAATAAAAATCTCCACTTTTAAAAATCATTCTTTTTAAGAACCTGTATTTTCTTTCAGTCTCGTTTCTGTAGCTAAGTTGCAACATTTGGAGCACGTCCTGCCGATGTGTTTTGAAGTCACTAGTTGAAGCAGTAGTGCAGCGTAAGCTATGGATGCTGAACTACCAATGAATCGTTCATCCTCTTGTCATCTCAGCCCATTTTGCTGCTGAAGAAGCTGCAATTGCTGCCCCTCCATTCCCTTCCTAGTGTGCCCAGTCCTTTTGCCTGTCCACATCTCGGCCTTTAATGTTTGTGTGTAGGAAGCATTGATTTAGTGTATCCATTATAACTCTCTAAGAATCAGAGAAAGTGGAATTTCTCCCATTTCCACTGTTAATTCATTAAACCAGGACCACAAGAAGTTTGGAGCCCGGCTTCCCAAAGATTCCAGGGTGTAGTTAAATGCTTGAATGTCCCTGAGGTTATTTGTTGGATGAGGGGAGACTTGGTCAGCCGCAGCCTGGGTTATGGCCTTAGGTCTCCTGACAGTGGATCCATAAGTGTCACGTTATGCAAAGCAGTGTTCTTGGGTAAACTTGCTGTGATACTTCAAATTTATCTCGTGGGTGTTTGTTTACTTTTAAGCAGGCTTTATACTAGATGAACAGGTTCTCCGTCCTGTGTTGCTTTTGATTTGATCTTGCACCAGCTCTCCGATCTTGCAGCAAGCATAAAGTCGCAAAGCAGACCAAAATTTTTTTCAGCAAAAGTTTGCTCATGTGACATCTCATGCTGTGATTCAAGCCCGTGTCAGTGGGTAATTCAGTAGTGCAGGGGCATAGTGGTGGTCCCACAGCCTTGGCCTCAGAATCTAGTCATAGAGAAGAATGACAGTGATTTAATGACTACTGGTAAGTTGCTTTTAACATAGAAGGGTGAAGGGTGATATTCTAAAGGCTTTACTGGCAGATTGAGATAATCAGTTTTGCTAAATATAACTTTAATGGCAAGGTGTTAGGTTCTTCTAAGTGGTTTGAAAATTCTTGCTTCTTCAGCAAAATCACATTTAATCCTCTGTGTATTTTGTTATCTGAGATATATTTATCACCGACTAAACAAGCATCTGTTAACATGTTAAAGTTAAGGTTTCTTTTTTAATTTCAGTAAGTTTCCTGACAACTGGGAAGTGAATGTTTTGGTCTTAATACTCAGAATGCTCAAGGTGTGTGTGAGCTCTCCGAGGGAAAAGAAAAGATACAGTGCTTGGTATTTTGAAAGCCGTTGGATGGTTTTTGGTGCCAGTGTAAAACCAAAAGTTTTTCAAATCTAAATATTACAGTTTGGACATAGTCTTACTGACTTCACTAGGGGCATAAGCGTGGCTGTTACGAAGGAGGATGTAGCTGGACAATCCCTGTTTGAGCGTAACTCTAATTGCTGCAAGTGCCTTTGAATATTTGCTGGGACTTACCCTTTTACTCCTTGTTATGATTTATGAATGTCTTCGTTAGATTTCATAAGAGCAGCCTATGTGCTCTAGCTTGAAGGCATAGTTGTTTTTTTTTTTTTTTTTTTTTTTTTAAAAAAGCTTCGATATCTTTTTCTGTTGTGTGTTTTACAAGAAGCATCTCTAGAGAATCTGTTCTCACCTGCTAAGGACAAGCAAGCTTTCAAAAGGGTAACTTCAATATTTTTAAAAAATTATTTTTAAATCAAAAAGCCTGTTATCTTGCTCAATAATGCGCCTTGCTTGTTTCCCCCCCAAAATTTACATAGCAGCTGATACTCTCTGATAGAACATTTAAAAATTTTATCAACAATTTCCATATTGGCTTTTAATGGAATGTGACTATTTTTCAGTAGCTGCTTTCCTTAGCTTGCCCTGAGAATCATCATATCATCTCTTGCACGACGGCTGGGATATAAAGAATAAAAGTTATTGGTTGGGTATGATAGTTTGTTTCCAGTGCATGTACGTGTGTGTACGTGTATTATTTTAAAAATTGCTGAGAGATACCACTTTTGCACTAAAATGTAAAGTGTGTAGAAATTTATTATAAAAATTACAAGTGAATAAGCAATAGCTATAAATATTATGTCCAGGTAAACCAAAATAATTTCTGTGGTAAAATCTGTAAGCCAAATGGTGTCGATCCTTCCTCACTTCTGTGTATATGCAGAAGTGTAATGTGTTTGCTGGAGGTTGAGTCAGTAAGCAGTAGTTGATTTTTATTTCAGAAAAAGCTCTGATAATATATTCTTGGAAGTGTAAATGACATTCCGTAGTCCTTCAGTTGAATGATGCACAAGGCAAGCTTCAGATGTGAAGTTCAATCGCTGGTAACTGCTGCAGCTTACTTCATTGAAGAAATGGGAACAAAAGTTTGTTTGTAACTACTCTGGAACCGAGAACAAAGGCCGCGGGGACCTTTGAACCTTTGTGGCTCTGCATCTGAAGGAGGAATTGTTCAAGAATGGGAAAAACTGCCAGAAGACCAGAGATCTGCTTTTCCCTATGTCTTTTTACAGCAGTGTTCAATGACCACATTTAAAGCAAAAAAAAGTTAGTTAATTAGAAGACTTTCTTACTTGTTCTTCCCACCAAGCTCCAATTTGATGATCTAGTATGCAGGAATGGTTATTCTATCACTTTTTTTCTTTTTTCACTGAGGCAAGCTTGATTGTGTGTGCTTTTTTTCTTTTAGAAGAAATCTTAATGATGGATTTCATCCTTAAACATTTTGTTCTCTCTCAAATGTTCTGTGCAAATAATTCTGGCCTATGAAGCGATTTGTTTCCCCTGCTTCCTGGTGGTGGTCTACTTTCACCATTACTTTTTATTCTGTGATAGCTGTCTCCTCAGGGAAGATGGGAGCATTCTAAAGAAACTGCTACTTCTCTGCAAACTGTGTTGACTGGAACGTTGAGGGTTACGGTCTCCAGTGGGTTGTCCAGCATGAAGGTTCTGCTTCAGGCAGCAATTTGTGCCGTACCATTCACCTTCATAAGTTTCATAAGGCTTAAAGATGGGATGGGCTGTATTGAAAGAACGTGTTCCCTAAATTGCTTTGTGTAGAGGGAGAGAAACCACAGTACGGCGTGTTTATTATTTTTCTTTGAGTAATGAATGTAACATACCAGCTGGAAACAACACAGTTGTTCATTTATATTTCTTGGCCTGTACATGCAGCTCATGAGTGTGCTCAGGCATGCATGTGATGTCCAAGTCTGCCCCTCTTTCTCTAGTTGAAGAAATACTCTGTGCAGCTATGGAACTGTCTGGACAGAAGGGAAAGGCTGGGGTTGCCCCACATAGTCACTCAGGAATTGAATCGGGTCTGCCCCGCAACCTGCAACTCGTAAGAAAGCTGGCAGGAGGTCAGCGCCGTCGCAGCGGAGGCACGGTATGAGTTCTGGCTTCGTTCAGTCACCGTTGGAGAGGGCACTCTCCGCGGCGGTGTGTGGGGCAGAGATGCTCAGGTGGCTGCGGCCAGCTTGGCCCCAGAACGCATTGTTTGGGGTGTTCTCTGGGCCCCAGAAAAGCTCAGAAAGAACTGGAAAAACTCTACGTAACCAGAAAGAGGAGCAGCAATTGGGTGTGATTTAGTTGACAGATAAATATTTCAATCAATGATTCTTCTCACTGCTAGAGAGGAAAACGATCCATTTCTATTTTTGGTGTGTTAAATTCTTAGGACTCTTTGGACCCTTTCCCCCCTTCTTTTTTTCTTTTTCCTAAGGGGTGCACGCATGATGGGGCGGCAGTCGGGGTGCAGCTTCTGTAGATTTTTACGTTGTACGTTCAGCCTGCCTTTCCAGCTGTCCGAAATGACAGCGTATCTCAAATGTCTTCTCTTGCTTCTTAAAACTGTTGTCCTCTTTCTAACCTTTGGCTGCAGTTTCTATAAAATTAGGCTGTGTTATAGGGAAATTGAACCTTCTGTCTTGTACACAGTATGTAACCCTGGCTCCCAGGAGTATGGTGGTTGCCCTTGTATCTTTGAAGTTCTTTACGGTGCAGTGGTTGGTTGTCAGTCTGCTTTTTGCTCCCTTCTCTGTTAAGATGTACAGCAGCTTGAAATACACAAGTAACCTATCATTTTTTGAAAGCTTTCACTCTATGGTGTATTCTTTACCGAATACTTTCAGTCATGCGTGCACAGAGCGGTAGTGAATTGCACAAGGAAGCCGATACATCCTTGGCTATTTAGTTATGTAGCCATATTGTATTAATTTAGGGAGAATTTAGCTGTCTAGAGTACAGCTTTGTAGTTTTCGGAGCATTTTCACCTAGATTACCAGAAAACTTTTTCTTGGTTGCATCGTTTGCTATAGGTACCCCTTGCGTTTCCCGTTTGTCAAATGCCAGGATTAAAAATTAAACCACAGTTAATGTCTAAGATTAAAATTGGAAATGGAAACGTATAGATCAGTGTTTTAGAAAACTTAATTTGTCAGTTCTTATTGCTAGAAAACATGTGTGTGGAGGAGGGATGCCATATGGCTGCTAAATATAACACAACTTTCTCCTGAAAGCAGTCTAAAAAGTACAGAAGTTCACAATCTGGTATCTGTGTTTTTAATAAGAATGTGCTGCAGATTTGAAGAATCTTATGAGTGCAAACTAAGGTAATGGGAATAGAGCCAAGAAGTAATCCAATAAAATGTAAGTATTTCCTGTGAAGAGGTGATGTTGGCTGACACACTGGAGAGATGCTCGGCATCTTGCAGATACTGGATCCTTTGTTAGCGATTTCTTTAAAGTATAAGGGTGGTGGTAGCTGTCCAGGTTACAGCAGTTTTCAGTGCTCCCTACCCGCTAGGTCCAACAGCTTGTATTCCTGTTTTCTTTAAATATTTGCACTGTTACATCCCAGTGCTGGGATGCTGGAGAACTTGATCTCCTGCTGTAGCTGTTTGAGTAAGACCAGGAAAACGTGGTTGTGGTGGCAAGACTTGAGAGTAGTTATTAGGATATTTTTTTTTTTTTTTTTTTTTTTTTAAATTTCTGTTAATACTACTCACCTTTTGTATTTTTGTGGAGGTGCTGCCAAAATACAGATGATTCCATGTTTTAAGAATACAAATGTAATTGAGATATGGTGGCATTTCTAGTAAATGATTTAGAAGTTGTGTATGTATATGCATTTGAAGGGAGTGAAAATCGGTGATACGCTCTGCACTGTAGTATTTCTACGTAGATTTTGGAAGCGGATATTTTTGGAAATACTTTGCATGTAGATTGGTGATTTTCTGATAGAAAAGCTTGTGTAGAAAACAGAGCTCCAACATAATGGTGATTTTAATTTTTTATTTTATTTTTTAATTTAATTCCCCCCCCACACACACACACACTTATCCACCGCCCTTATGCTGTCACCCTCTCCCCTTTTTGAATGGAAACATCCAACATGATTAGTGAATTTCTTCTTTAGGAAAGTGCTTTAGAATATGTTTAATGTTAGCATGTGAATAATCCTAGGGCTCCATATAGGATAAAAGGCATTGCTGAACTGAGGCAGAAATATCTGATAGGAAAAGCTTATCCTGGAAAAGAAACAGAAGAGAAACTATATTGGTTATATACCTTCAGGCCTTTAAAATATTTCAAAGGGATGAGTATAGATTTACTGATGGGGTTTTGGTGACTAAAAATGCAGTTATGGAAATCACAGCTTGTTGGGGCAGGGAGGATTAATTTATGCGCTCGAGCACATGTGCTCTTTCACTGATTTCTCTATGAAGTTGAATTATAGACAACAAGAATGCACTTTGTTGTTCTTTAATAGTAAATAACAGCATAGCAGTTTTGATCTTCAAAGCACTGCTCAGACCTTAATTAATCTTCGTAATAGCCCTCTGAGAGAATTAAAAATACTCCTTACACTTTTGGACAAGGAACTGCTTAACATGGAGATGTTAGAGGATTTGCTGAGGGCCATATTGTCAGTGATTGCTGGGACAGTTGCTCAGCAATTCCTGGCACTGGGTGCTTTGGCTAGTTCTTGAGGCTGTGTTGCATCTCTTATTGATGTGTTAAAATTTCCAAAAAGCTTGAATACATAAAGAAATGCAGTTCTAAATTCTTTGTGTAGTTTTGGATTTCCATCTGAGTGTTAACTTATGCATATGCATGTTGGAATTTCCCGTTTGAATATTCCTGTAGGCACGAAGTGCTAAAGGTTTGTGTGTGTGTGTGTGTGCGTGCACCACTCAGAGCGGCGTGTGGGAGCAGGTATGCAAAACTGTGCTTCAGAAAACCTGGGTCACAGCTTCTCTATTACAGGAGGGGCAGAGAAAAGGTTATATGGCTTTAGAGTCTATAGGACACATAATAAATAGATAGAAAGTATCTCTCACTCTGCCTTCTCTAATCTTCCTAATTCTTTATGAGGCTTAAAATAAGGAGAAGAGGAGGAATTAATGCACGTGCTTGATTTTTCAAGGGTTTTCTGAGGTACGTTCCTGTCTGAAAACCTGTAGCCTACATTTGGAGAATAAAATAAGAATAGTAAACCGAAACTGAGACTGTTCAACTCATCTGGTGATAGCAGGGATTACGATCTAAAGGTGGTGATCTCTAAATAACCCCATGTGACCGAGTCTGGAGAACAGCAAAGCTTTGTTAAACCTGTGTTTTTCTCAGAAACAGTAATTAATAAATAAAACTGTGTGGGCTTGTTGTTGTCGAAGAGAAGGCACTCAAAGCGCTAGCTAGCGTGACAAATGCATAGATATATTACAGTATCCATGTCCGTGTTAAATTCTGACATGACAGACCCGAGGTCAAAATATTTAACGCTCTTGGTAAACCCAAAATAGTTTTTCATGAACCGAGGTGCTTTGAAATAATGAGTAGACCCTGACTGTGGTGTCTGTTTGTGTGGTTTTGGTTGGTGTTGTGTTTTGTTTTTAAATAATGAACTCCAGCTTTGGCGTAAGGCATTGTAATTTCTGCTGGAGGTTGCACCAATTTGCATGAGGAATGAACGTGGAACTAGCTGGCGCAGTAGAAAGCTGACAACCCGTTGAACGGGTTTGAAGAATTCTTCAGTATGAACAGCTAAGTCAGCAGAACCCTACAACTAATGCCTGAAAACCCTGTTATACTTAACCTGGTGACCTTGTCATCTCAGAAAAACTTGCTGACAGCGTGATGCTGCCAGCTTTGTTTGGGTGAAGGTCTTTTCAGCATTCCCCGCTGAATGAGCTCCTAATTATTTGGTACATGCGTTCTGAGGAGGAATCTGTGATGTGGTTTAAATGTTTTGGTTTTTTTTTTTTGTTTTTTTTTTTTTTTTAATTTTTTATTTTATTTGTTAGAAATGCAGTGACTTAGGCTGGCTCCAGGGTCAATATGAATACTGTGATTTGTTTTGAATACAAAATGTGAATCAATTGTCCATTTGGGAAAGTTGTTAAAAGTTTTTGGAGTTCTGAACTGTCTAGTCTTATATTCTAAATACTGTAGAGACTTTTATCATCAAGATTTTGCAAATAACATCTTTTCCTATGTTGGGCCATAGGCATTCTGGTCTCTGCCATTTTTAATACATGGGAGCAGCAAATCTTGATTGATAGAGGGCAGAAAGTTTCGAAGTCAGGAAACTGGAGCCTCAGAATCTATAATACAATGCGTGAAGCGTAAAAATCTTCTATAGGTCTTCCTTCTATGAAATGTGTTACTAGGTTTCTGGAAGCTATGCAGCTGTTCAGAGTGATAAATTGCACATCAACAAATGAGTCAGAAAATAGTTTGTGTATTGTAGTTTCTCAGGTACTGTGACAATAAGGAAAAGTATCGGTAATTGAATAACCACATGCTTCTGGGCCATCTGTGTCTGATAACCGATATGTAAAATCCAATGGGGTAAGCTTTCAGAGAGGCAGAGAACTGATGCCTTTCTGCAGCATACGTTGCAAAAATGCTTCTGGCTAAAAATAACATTGAGAGATATGAACTTGAATACTTTCACAAGTTTTTAAAGCGATTTTTACAAATGTAGCAGCTTTAGCGAGATGACAGTAACACACTGAAGTGGTTGGTTTGTTTGGTGGGGTTTTCGTGGTTCTTTTTTTTCCCTTTAATGTCTTGAATTCATTTCTGGGCCTAAATGTGTGCATACGCGCGTAGTGCTCCTGAATACCCTGACAAAAGTAGTTATTTTTTGTTGTTGCTTTTGTCTTCCTCCCCACCCCCCCACCCCTTCCTGGATGGCATTCTTCATGCTGCATCATAGCAAACTACTTTGAGAGTGGAAAGACTTTGGTATCTTCTTAAAATAAAGTAAAATCTCAGTCGCAATTAGCATTATGAGCATTACTGATAGTTTTCCTACTCATAAGGACTTAGAAATTAAGATCATAGAATACCAGGTTGGAAGGGACCTCAAGGATCATCTGTTCCAACCTTTCTTGGCAGATGAAGGCATTTGACATGTTAATGCATGGACACGTATAGATGAGGTAAAGTATTAGCTCTTAAGGCTTCTATTTCTTGCCTCAAATTTTCTAGCAAGTTGCTAGACGAAGTGCTGGATGAGGGGCTAGACAGTAACTGTGTAAGAAGGAGACATTTGAAAGATCTTGCTGTTATATTTAATGTTCCAAAATACCATCATGGGCAACTTGTTCTCTTCCCAAATGCTGCATATTCTAAATCCGACTAATCTGTGTGGTGTTCCAAAGGCTCGCTCTTCCTTTCGGAGCTATGGATCTTATAAAACACACGGCAGCGATGCACGGCTTTTTTATCGTTGGTTCAAAAGGTCCGAGTTCAGTAAGCCTAACAAATTGATAACTCCTAAGAACTCGGGTTGTTCTTGTCACTTAAGCAGTGTCAAAAAAAAAAAAAAAAACCAACCAAACAAACAAAAAAACCAAAACCAAAAATCTTTGTCCATAAGCGGGGCTAGCTTGTGGGTTCAGTAACTGTGTGGTCTTAGCTCTGCAGGTATCGATGGCACTGATTTCTTTGCAGAATACATTGACGCCTTCTAGCCACTGAACTTGTTCACTGTGGGCTGATTTGCCTGATGTTCGAAAGGATTAACGTTTGAACAGCGTGTGCATTTTCTTGCATCACTGCTTAAAGTAAGATAGTTCCTGTTTGTGTGAGGAAATATGGTCAACATGTAGCTTTAGAGAATGTTTTTTGAAAGATGATTTGTTAAGGTTGTTTGCTGACTGACATATGGTATGACATACGGTGCTATTTACCACCTCGGTGTCTGAACTTACAGGGAAATGATTTTCTTTTTTAAACATTTAACTCTATTAAGTACTTGTAGACATCTTCCAACATTGTCCTGGCCAAATCAATTTACACTTTCCTTTTCTTCTGTTTGTCCCATCTGTTTGTGACTGTTTGTTTTCTTTTTTTTTTTTTTTCTTTTTTTTTTTTTTTTTTAATGTGGTAAATAGATTTTAGTGTTTCAAGGGCTGAGGGTCTCAGTAGCAACTGGCACTTGCAGATCTCTCTTAACTTTTACCAGCAACTTTCAAGGTGCTAGATTTATATTACTTTCCTGTGAGATGGAAATGCATGACAGGCTGACTGTCATGACAGGCTGGAAAAATTGTTCTCTACTAGAGTCCAGTGTAACATCTTTCAAAGTCATCCTAGTTCTCTCCCCAGGAATAACCAACTTTTGAAACAGATCAGTGAGGATGAAGAAATGATGTCAGAGGTGGCATTGGTTTGTTGAAAATCTGGTTTGTGGTGGAAGAGGGGGAAAAATAACACAGAACGAATGGTTACCTTAAAACCTGGGCAAAAGTAGCTTTAAGATAGTGGAGTTTCTGGAGGAATACATCGTGCCTTTCGGCACTGGTGGAAGATGTTGAAAAGTAAAGGCTTTGGAGGAAGAATAAATGCTCTGGACTTTTCCGGCCATGACTCCCGGATACCGTGGACGTTGCTGTTGGGTTTGCTGTCCTCCAGCTGCACCCTGTGTAGGGATTGCGATGAGGATACTATTTATTTGTTTTTATATCACTACTTTTTCAACGAATACTTTAAGTATACCCCTTAAACATAGGCATAATGGCAAATCCTAAAAATGTAAGTGAAACATGCTGAAGTATGGATTTATGTAAAAGAGAAATGAAAAAAATGACTTGAAATATACGGGATGGGGGTGTCTGTTATGTAAAATGCCTTGTGTTTTCTGAGCTTGTTTGCATCTTTCTAGCTTATATTAGTCCCATTTCTCCAGCAGATGCTGTAATTTTACAGAAAGAGAAGCTGTGAGGGTATACAGACAGTTTGAAAATTTTTCTTTGACTGATTCTACTTTTGTCTTCTCCAGTCTCATTGGGAGCCGTCTGATTGAAATGTGGATATGAATCTCTATTAACACAGTGCATCAGAATTTCTTGCTATCTTTCCTATTTCTCTCTGAGTAATCAGTCACCTAGTGAGCATTCAGGTAGAGAGAAAGCAATAAATGTTTCTCTTCCTCTCTGCAAAACAGCCTTTTTCTCTTCCCCTTCCCCCCCGCCCTCCTGCAGATCACTAAGGAAATGGTGTTGAAAGTTTATTGCTTAAAACTTGCATGCCCTACTACATTTGCTGCTTAAATGTACAAGTGGTAAAAAGAAGTTGAAGTGAACAGGTGAAGGTCCAGCCTCCACCAGTTTCCCGTATTTCCAGTCTATCCTGGATATGTGACTAGGTAATTTCATTCCAGGATGCTAAACATTGGTACTTGTAGTGTAGTTAATGCAAATGGTAAGAAGCATGTAAAGGAAAGGGTTTTTTTTTACTTAAGTTAAGCTCTTCGTGGTACGAGGCTCTTTCACACAACAAATATTCTCTACTTAAATGAAGCTTTGTGAAGATTAAGAGATTCAAAACTGAAAAATCTGTGTGGATTTGTCGTTTATAAATTTGTTTCTTGAGACTAATTTTTAGAATGTGGAGAAGTGGTTGAATGTTAGAATTGCAAGATAGTGCAACATAGGGAGGTAGTCTGGGTGACTACTCCGATGCTTAAAACATAGAGGAAGACTTTAAAATATCCTCACGAACATGTTCAAATGAGGGCTGGTTTTGCTTACAGAGGCCATACATTTACATAAGCTTAAAATGTAAGCACAACTGCGTGCCTTCTGGGGAGACATAAAACAATGCACTTTTAACAACCTTTTTCCCCCCTTCTCTTTCACTAGAACTTTGTGCTATCCTAAGTTTGCCCAGTGACACCTCTTTGATTGTATTCAGGAGAACTGTTAAGAGTTTTGAACTAAATTTTACTGTCTGTAGCCATGCACATTGAATGCTACACGATTAAAAACCCAGTGCCATGGTAAAATAAACTGTACGGTATCAAAGTGTTTACTGTCTGGAGGGCTATTACAAAACCATCAGTCTGGTAGTTTCTTCCTTTGGTTGGGTAAAAGATGTTCTTTACAGGAACTTAGAATTTAGTGGGGGTGGAAACACCACGCTAAGTGGGAGAGAGACTTCACGTAAGTGCCTTGTGATCACAGCTCAACCCCTCCAAAAGAGGGGTAGCACAGGAAGCCAGACCTAGCCATCTGCCAGCGGCCATAAGGTCTGTGTGACTGCTGCAGAAAGTTTGCTGAAACAACTTCTTTGTGACGTAGGTGTTACCTGGACTCTGATAACCCTCTGCGGTGAGTTCCACCACAGGGTGCTTCCTCTGGAGGTCAGTGGCGTGGTCATTAAAACACCTACGTCCGGGTCTGCCAGTGCCTAAAGCCCCGTGGCTTCCATAGGGGGTGAGTGCTCACCAGGAGGGGGTGATGCCATCGAGGCTCTGACTGCCTTCAAACAAATGGACAAGCCGATTCAAGGTGTCACTCATAAAGCAGGAGAGTCTGCAGAAAGGACCTGTATTTGGGCTTCATCAGTATCTGATTCCAGTCTGTGCTTTCTTGCAAACTCAAATCTGCTTGAAGTTCCAGTCTACCGTGCTGGACTGTGAACTGGGGCAGGTGAGGTACAGGTTCTGTGCTGAGTCAGCAGCAATTGTGTCCCGAGTGGTTGCGGCGAGACTTGATATTGCAGTGCTGAATCTCTCTGTCACCGTCTTTCATTCATTGCTGTTATATTTTTCAGAAGTATTTATCAGCTCTGTGTGTTGTAGTAATGTGTGGCAGAGGTGTCTTATTAATTTCATTCCAGATATTTCTTTGTCAAACTGCAAAGAGTGTACCTCAGAGTATGCTAATCTGCTTTAGCAGAACCCGAAGGTTGAATCTGAACTTCTTTCTACTGTTGTGAAAAATAAACCTTTTTTAAGGTTAAAAAATGTTTGTCAAATTAATTTTTAAATTTTATTTATTTAGCCCATGTTAGAAGCTTTTTTAGGTCTCTTTTTTCCTCCTTAATGTAGAAGAGGGAGCTTAAATGGCCATGTTTTGCAAGTGGGGTTAAATCTCTCTGAAGTGGCTTTAATAAACCTTGCTTCATTGTTTATGTCCATCCTTTGGAGGAAGTGTTGACAGAGCAGTTAAAGTTTTCGCGTCCTTTGATGTATGAGGGTTTGAGATCTCTTCAAAATCACTGTTGCTTTAAATAGCCCCAAATACTACTTTGAAGCAAGATGAGCAGGAAAAGTGAATGACTGACGAGACAGATTTGCTTAAGAACTTCCCATTTAGCCAAAAGATAAAACTGGTTTTCATCTAGCATTCCTAATTTATAGTATTATCCACCTAAGTGTTTCTCTACATATGCTCCAGATCAGCTGCTGATCAAATAAATCACATGCCTGTGGCTATGGTTTTTTAATAAACTTGCAGATGCAGATCTCTAAAGCACTTTTGTTGAAACAGTGTTATTTTATAACAGTTAAAAATATAGGGCTGTTTGGTTTTAGTGTCAGCGGTTGGAGGGGCATGTTTGATGTTTCGTTTTTCTAACTGTGCCCAAAGCAGAGCTTGGAGGCAGGACGTCGCAGTCACCTGGCCTCTTCCTGCGTTTCTGTGAGAGCATGGCATCGGCTCATGCTTCAAGCTAGCCGTGGTTATAGGCCATTTCCCAGGACGGAACTGTAAGCTGCTGGTGTCTTTCTCATGACCTAAGTATAATCTAGGTGGCACCTGCATGTGTGTAGAAATAAAAAGAATATGTACCTTTCAGTAACTGAGTGACTGAAAATGGTGTGAAACCTGTCCTTGATTCCTTACATGCTTTGGATGTACCTTATTTGATGTGGCAATAATGGTAAAAATACTTGCATGTTAATTTGCCTTCTGCTACTTGCTTTAAGTGAGTGTATGCCTTGCATTTTTCCAGCGTGGTTTTCTGAGTCACTGACTACTGAATTGCCAGAACCTTAGTCTGGGGAATGGACCTAAATATTCAGAAAATCTTGGAATATGGTGTACATTTTTCTAATTGAGAGCAAAAGTGTGGTGATCCTTCCACTGTGAGGAAGAAATCTAGAATATCTAGACTCTGTTTCAGCATTTTTTTTAAGGTGCCATTGCTTTTCCTTTTCTCTCTCTTTTTTTTTTTTTTTTTTTTTTTACCTTGTTCCTCTTTCATTTGGTTGTGGCATTAAAACAGCAAACACCAAACAGTTGCTGCTTTTCTTTCTCTTGTGAAAATCTCTGAGGCTCTTTTGATTGAACTGCCATCGAGTAGTCTTGTTGCTGCAGTCCTTTGGAGAACTGGCCAGTGTGCATTCACAGGGGATTGAAATGGGAGCGTATACTTTGGGTGCAGCAGTCCTGAACGTGTCGTAACACACTTGAAGCCTGGTCTGTAGCGTGACATGTGAGGTTTAGAATCCAGTATTTTAAGTACAAAATGTGTTAAAGAATTTTTGTTACTGAACAGTTACCTGCCAAAGTGAGCGGTGTTTAAATGGGATTTGCCAATAGAAGGTATCTGTAATCTTAACTTTGTCAACGGTATTTCTGAATTACCTAATTTTAGGAATAAGGGAGAGGGTTGAATCTTTGAGTAACTCATTTTTATCTCTGCTGTTTCTGACAGTTGAAATGTTATTGACCAAAAACATATTTGTGTTTGTTCAGCGTGTGTATACTCTCCTGTAAGAGTTACCATCTGTTTAATTTCTTTCACATCTGTGGAACCTGTTTTGGTTTTTCTTTTTTTCCTCTGGATAGCTTATTTTAAAAACTTGTAGTAGATGATTAGCAGGTTTTTTTGTTTGTTTTTGTGTTTTTTGTGAATTCATTACCTGATATAATCACACTGATACACTCCATGCAAGTACAATTTAAAAGCAACTTACGGTTATGAGACCTTCTCTTTCATTTTTGGCTTTGACAGACACATTGACTATTTGGCTCATGTAGCTTTTTCCCAGCAGAGGGAATTTTTAAATCTTTCCTCCAATGGGTTTGATACAATACACAATTGTAATTGAGCTCTGGTGTAGCTGATATTCGGCTCTACTGTCACGTAACAAACCCCTTCTTTCTCATAGTGTTTGGTTATTATATTAAACTATGATCCATCAAGCTATTTCAGCTGCAGTTGAGCTGCAGCAAGAGATTATCATCTTCTCAGTGCCTCTTGCTGTCCCCTCAGGTCTTGCCGGTCCCTTTGCACTTGTCACTCCTTAACTCCATCCTGCCAAGGTGCTCTAGGTTAGAAACACAACCAGGCCGCTTTGAGAAGGCCAGGGATGAGTCACAGCTACTTCTGTAGCCTCAGGAACTGGACCAGCAGCAACACCGGGAGCATTAGAATTAACTTCCATGAGGATTGCATCTGCTTTCTGGGTGCATCTTGCTGCAGCGCTGGTAGTGGTGTTCCTGCAGATGCAGAATGGATTTGAAATTGCTCAGTGTTTTGGAAGAAGCAGGCATCATCCCATAGAATCGACACGGAAGCCAGCACCAGTGTGGTGGTTACAAGGTTTCCCAAGTGCCGTAAGAGAGGTCGACATGGGAAAACTTTTGGAGGGAATTCCAGTCTCTAATCTTGGAGAAAAACTCTCAGTGTAAATGGAGATTTGCTAACAGCTAAAATCTTTGGTGTGCTAACCAAGACACTGTAAATACATACATACTGCTGTATATATGTGTTTATTTCCCCCCAGGGGGGTCTATAGTTATATACCGTTGGGAGATCAGTCTTAAAAAGAAATCTTAATTTTTCAGGGGTGTGGATGATAGTTGATTCTGTTTGGTGCTTTACCAGTTCTAAAACCAATCTAACACACTGCTTTTAAATTTATTTTTTCCTTTGTTGAAAAAAAAATCATTATATGGCTTGTGATGTGAAGTTTGTGGAACTTAAAGGTAGTGAACATGACAGGACTTGAAATGATACAGTGGAAAAAGCTCCCTGACTCAAGGTAGTTTTATAACAAATGAATTAATTTTCTATGCCCCTGCTGATGTTAATGCGGTGCTTTGGTGGTTTTTTCTGTTTTAGTCACTGAATGGATCGTTTTTATGGCTCCTCTGTAAATAAATAATGGTAGCGGGTGACAGATGGACTCTGCTGCCTGTTGTAGAATATTATTTGAGGTGATGAACCTGAATCGATGAAAGTGTGTGTGGTTTTCTTTTTTTTTTTTTTTTTTAATGCACTGGCTGAATGAATAATTTTGTGATTTTGACGATGTTTGAGCAGTATGTAGCCTTTTGAAAGCATCGTGTGCTTATTGTAAAGCCATTGGTGATTCATTTGTATTTTGTGACAGGTTAGTTATAATTCCTTCAGCCTTCCTTAAGGATCATTGTGAATCCTTTAACTGAGCTCTTTCACATAGTTTGTACATTCAGTAACTTTAAGATGCATCTTGGGGGGGGGGGGTTGGGGGGGGGGCGGGGAACAAAGTATTTAACAGCATTCTAGAAAAAAAAAACAACACGATCCTTGTCATCAAAATCTTGCCTTCAAGTCTAACAGGACTTCAGAGCAATATTCTTCCTGACATTGTTTTCTTTAAAGAGTTTTTTGTTTGCTCTGTTTTCTTTTCTTTGCTAATAAAACAGTTTGCTGTGCCTAAGTCAAATCCTTTGAGCATCTTGTCTTTAAAATACATTTGTAAAAATCCTTAGTGTGGTTTATCTGCGATAGAAGCTAACCGGCCACAGTGTGTGCTTACAGGCTCAGAGGCTCGCGGTTGCCAGACGTGAGGATGGATTCTGCTGAGCTATGATGACTGCATGGGAAAAGTGAATGCTCTCGAGTGTAGTAGGTTTTGTGACAGTTACACCGACAAGCCTTCACACTTTGGAGGTGCAGAAAACCAAACATTTCACCAGCAATTTGCTTCATAGGCGCTGTTCATTGAAGTTGCAGATGCACTTGATTTAGGACAATGTTTCAACGGTTGCTGAACCTTCAACATAAGCAGCCCCATTGATGTCAAGGGAACCAATGTATTTAACTTAAAGCATATGCTGAGCTGAAATGAGATGTAAAACAGAATATTAGTGGATTTTGCGAATTCTAACCCATTCTTCTGTACTTTGAGGAGTAAAAGGGCACTTTCTTCATGTTTGTTTTGCAGCTTGGCTATTCCTTTTTGTTAGCCTTTTAAGACTTAGATTTTTTTATTTTGTTTTTTTCCAAAAAAAAAAAAAACAACCTGGTAGTTCTTCCCCATTTCTGTCTGAATTTGAACTACCAATATAAACATCGTGGGGGGAATGTTTGGGAAATGATCTGAGCAGGCAAGACATCCCTCAGAAGAACATCCATAGCTAGTGTGCTAATTTAAGAGGCAATTTAGGTTTGAAACATGCCATGTCTGAGTGACTCCACTGTGCTGACCTTTTGCTGCGTCCTGTGGCCTCTGCTCTTTGCCTGCCTACTGCAGATGACTTTCTCCTCCCATCTTTTGTGGTAGCAGCCACTCAAGGTTATCCCCTCTTACCACCTGTATTCTTGGACTTCGTTCTCTCTTCTGCAAACTTTCCCCTTCCTAGGCAGGTCAAAGCTCATTCTTTCTTCCCCAGCAAAGCTGTGATTTGCATTGTCTTGGGTTATGACCCCTGTAGTGGACAGCGCTAGAGTCTCGATCTGTGCTGCTCAGACATGGACCGTGAAGCTCCCTCCGTGGGTGACAAATGTAATTAGCCCCATTTTACGAGTAGGCAGGATGATCTTCTGTAGAATCATGTGTTGTCAGTGTTAGATCTGGGGGAAATACTTTTGATTTGAGACCCTATTCCAGCTATTCAAGAATGCATCTGGTAGGCAATGGGGAGAACATATGGCTGCCACCCTGATAGGTTGCTGTGCAGCATTACGCATCGTTAGGTGCTGAAAATCTGTTAGAGTTTCTCTTGACGGAGCCTCAGAAACTGGTCTGGCCTTGTTCTTCAGTTCCACCAAAGTTTAGTTCCTTTTTTTTTTTTTTTTTTTTTTTTTTCTTTTTTTCCTT